>JAWPHD010005764.1:0-156644 GCA_037043455.1 Cyrtodaria siliqua | reverse complement strand
TACACGTTAGTTGAGTTGATTTTGTTTTACGGAGCACCAACACAGACACGTTATATGGCGCCATCAACAATACATATTCCAGGCGCACCCGAGATACATCGAGATAAAACAAATATACAGAATGGGCTTAGAACATGTTCACCTGCAGATATGCAGATATGCTGCAACTTTCTTTTGTAATCACTCATCACTGTATTTTTTTCATTACTCAAGTAACACTTGAAACATTACTGAACGTTTATAATGAACATAAAACAGTGACAAAATGAACACACATTCGGGGGAATTTTACCCATCTGCCTGAATTTGCAGTGGGCCTAGATTTCCCCGGAAATGTACATGTTAACGTATATACTTTTATAACTGACACTCTTTGACGAACCATTCTACCGCAGAACTATCATTAATTTTGTATTTTCTTCTTTGATTTGTTGTTGTACAGCGATTTAACAAAACCCCTTTTTTGTTGGTGGAGGGGGGATCATTCATAAATATTTACTGCGGTAGATATTGTGACAACTAAATTGTAATGTCCTCAGCTCAAATTGCATCTCAAATCTCTCTTTCTACTTTTCTACAGTTAATCCATTGTATGAGGTACTATCTAAGATGAATACTGTTCAAATTTACCCGCTTATTTATATACAATTTAAATATTATGTTATATGTTAGATTGTACCTTTAACTACTTAACATGTACATGCCAAGAGAAAAAAATCAATATTTTTGTTTCTTTGGCTTAAAGTGGCTATGCCGCCAACAACAGCCAAACTTTTACATCGTAAGTACACCGTTTCTAAACCTACTGACGACGAGGTATATGTATTGCTTGCATATTTTTAGAGTCCGAATTATAATGACACAATGTAAACGGTTTTAGCCAGATAGTCTAGATCCCGAAGATGGAAAGTCGAATTAAGAATACTAAATCGTGGTTCGTTTTTGCGCATAGTCAATCGCGGGCGTTTTTGGAACCCGTGAATAAACATTTTCTATTAATCGGCGCATATGACCTTGGGCGCCTGGATACATTTTATATGCAATTTGTGTAGTGCTATTTTGCTGTTGCTTGGCGGGTTAAAATGTATTTAACATTATAACAAAACATGTTACATAATAACTATATAAAATAGTATATTGGTATAATAACTGCTGTTACAATAGATGTAGTCAATATTATCTACTATTATGAATGATGCATTTTATAGTGAACATAATGAATATGTGAACATAATGAATATGTTATGAATGAATGAATGAATGACTTGAAAATAAAAAACAATTAAAAAAATTATAAAATAAATTGTATTTAAAAAGTTTCTACCATGCCTGTGTATATATATAGTTTTAAGGATGTAAATGGATATTTGATTATTCGAAAATATTTTGCAATGTTGATCAGCTTTTAGATAACTCTTGAAAATGTAGAACAGAATAAAATATTGTATTGCAATATGCATTACAATGTGAACATGACAATGAACAAACCGGAAATCAAATAATATACTGGCTGTATACCAGATATCGTCATTTTTATGTTGTTTCTTTAATATATCTAAATCAAAACTAGTCATCTCATAAATATTTTTGCCGGTAGAGAAGCTTACCCTTTTGCCGTAAATATTCTGTGTTTACATTGTTCCTATTTTCAGTAACAAGTGTCACGTGACCGTTACTAAATATAGACTGAACTGGGCCGGTCGTTTGAACTGAATGTAATAGTTATCGTCATGTTCAGTTTAATACCGAATAATCCATGATTGGGATGATGAAAACGTGTGTAGTTATTAATTGAAACGTAAATATACACTGCGTATGAATACAAAAAAACATATCTAGAAAAAAACTATATCTACAATTTAAAATGGTTTTTCAACTGTAGGTATCGGATGTAATTTACTTCACTTATTTAAAGGGAAATAACTGATTGATTGACGTGAAATATTTGTCTCCTTTGGCTGAATTTTTTTTTATCACATGCTTTTAGTTTTTTGGGCATATCAACTTGATTCAATGGTTCGTCGTAAAAGGTCAGCTATTTTAAAAGGAAATTTTCCTGCGCATGCGCATTAGCGTGTGATTCCCCCGATTGTGTTTTGTTTATAACGGTATTTATATAGGTAAACGAGTTGGTTTGAGAGTGTATGTTAACATTTCTAAACTATTTTTTCCTCTCCAATCGTCTGATGATAGTATGTAGTGATTTGTAAAGTGGGGTCGAAAAATAATTACAACATCGAGCGTTTTATTGATAATGACGAAATCTGGTGAATGACGATAACTGGTACACAACCAGTAGAGTTTAATTAGCAGTGTTTTTGAGATATTTTCAGTATCTCAAAAACACTATAATTACATAATTCAAAATGATGTGTTTTTAATATTTCTAATGGTTCACGCATTTTTACACCAGTTTGCACGAGAAAGCCAAGACGACGTTACGTCATCCAAGACGACGTTACGTCATACAAACAAAACAAGTGGAACCGGCACTCTTCGTTCATTTCCGTAATCGTTATTTCCTAGTGGCGGAATCTGACGACGACGTCCGTAAAACAAACGGAACGTCATTTGGCATTCCGCCACTGACGGAAAAGGCCGAGCAATGTTCCGTAATGGGAAATATCTCCCACTGGGAGATATTTCCCAGTAGAGCAAACGAGTAGATATAGCTTTTCTATTCCCAGTATTTCCTATACAAATCACAGACAAATATGTAATATATGATAATAACAACATACACATTACATACAAGTAAAACCGGCGGATTTTAATTAAGTACTGTTATATATATACGAGTATCGAGGGCCCGGAGCAAATACGCCCATGTGTACTTCATTCATGTAAGCGATAGACACGTCCTGCAACGATCTGTCTATATAATGTTCATATTCGATAGTTTGCATACATACTTATAATTATATGTTTGGGACATTAATCGGTTTATACAATGTATACTCATTGTTTAAATTAATAGTTACTAAGACAGTTACAAACAATACAGGGAACACTCAGATATATTAATTTATACTCATTGGGTAGTTTAAATGCTTTTCATACACATTGTGTTGTTTAAGAAGTACACATATATATGGGATTGTGTAGTTTAAAAAGAACTTCGCATTCAGTGAAACACTTAATCACATAAGAATATGTATACTCATTGGGTATTTTAAATGCTTGTCATGTAGTTTAAAAGTAACTAAGTGAAACGTTAGTCACAGAAATGCATACACGTATTTGAATTTACTGTGTAGTACATGTATTTAAACGAGTATACACTGACCACCTACTTAAGCTTTGTCTAATGTAATACAATTATGAAGCATATTTAACAGCACTATTGATTAATTGTTGTTCTAAGATAGACTACTCTTACAAACATATTACATATTTAACATACGTGAGTTGTCTGTTTTGGAACAATCATTATAATGAACAGTATGTTGGTATTTACATTATTATGTATGCTAGTAAAAAACATACACGTTTGAGTTATGAAAGTAAGAGTTTTATGTAGGCGTTTGTCGTTATACTTGTTGCATTTTTGTGTTGCATTTAATATTATTATTACCTCACACTACATATCAACATGCGTGATAGAAGCCTCAAATGGGATCAGCTCGGCTTGTAAGTGAGGAAGTGTCGATTCTTACGGATGACGGGAGGTGTACAGTACTGGTTCTACCCAGGAAAAGTGGGTGGTCTGCCTCCACCACAAACAATCGACCGTCATATATAACCTTACATGTGTTGAAAATGACGTAAAACATTATACAAACAAACAAAAAATCAAATGGTATCATTTTCTTACACCCGCGGAATGGTTAGGACTAGAATTAATGCGTACCATCTTAAATGAAACATTTACGTTTTTTGCATTACTGTAATGCAAATAACGGTATATAGAATAATTTAATTATTTTAGAACTAGCATCAAAAACGTCATAATATGTACTGCATAGGTATAGAGGTTATCTCTGCATCAAAAAAAATACAGTATAGTTTTGAAAGAGAGGAATACATATCACTCCCATCTATGCTTGTAAACGGTGACAATACGTTTATAGTTTGTGTACTTTAGAGATTATACATATTAAAATATATTAAAAGTGTCGTTCATTTTCAATAAAAAACAATATTTTCTCGTGGTTGGACTTTTGATCTCTTATATCTCCCTGTTTCTATATATAAATAGTCTGCACTATCGGAAGTATGATGTAGCTCTCTTTATATTTGGATCAACATTTAATATCACATAATTTTTCAATTTAAATTCACTTCAATGGTCTAAAACCTACGCTTTATTGCGTATTATTTATATTGGAGTGCAATCCATTGATATTATAATACGAGATATTAATATTATGAATCAAAATGATACCATTTGAGGCTTCTATCACCCAAGATGTTGATATGTAGTGTGAGGTAATAATAATATTAAATGCAACACAAAAAAGCAACAAGTATAACGACAAACGCCTACATAAAACTCTTACTTTCATAGCTCAAACGTGTATGTTTTTAACTAGCATACATAATAATGTAAATACCAACATACTGTTCATTATAATGATTGTTCCAAAACAGACAACTCACGTATTTTAAATAGGTAATATGTTTGTAAGAGTAGTCTATCTTAGAACAACAATTAATCAATAGTGCTGTTAAATATGCTTCATAATTGTATTACATTATCAATTTCAACATGACAAAGCTTAAGTAGGTGGTCAGTGTATACTCGTTTAAATACATGTACAACACAGTAAATACAAATACATGTATGCATTTCTGTGACTAACGTTTCACTTAGTTACTTTTAAACTACATGACAACACTTTAAACTACCCAATGAGTATACATAATCTTATGTGATTAAGTGTTTCACTGAATGCGAAGTTCTTTTTAAACTACACAATCCCATATATTTATATGTGTACTTCTTAAACAACACAATGTGTATGAAAAGCATTTAAACTACCCAATGAGTATAAATTAATATATCTGAGTGTTCACTGTATTGTTTGTAACTGTCTTAGTAACTATTAAGTTAAACAATGAGTATACATTGTATAAACCGATTTATGTCCCAAAGTTTTAAATGCAGTGCTAACTGTAATAGTGAGTATACAATAAGGAAAAATATGTCAAACCTGCATAATTTGACAGTTGCTATGTTTGGCAGTATATGTATATTTGGGGTATTAACATATTGTGAGCATCTTTAACTTGTTACCCAGGCAGGGATAGTGAGGGATAGTGATAACATCGTTTGTCTTGCCTTTACTCTAGCTGACGTTACTAATATCTCATATCGTTTAGATAGTATGTCTAAACGATCTTCACTCGCATCCCAACATGGATGATGATTGAGTAATTTTTATTTATTTATTTTACCAAATTATAGGCATACATTATTGCACGACTGGAGAATGATTTACAGTTCTTATCTGTACCAGCTGGTTGAGGTTTATTTATTTGGATACAGAATGTTTAAACATATTTATTTTACATCGATTGCGAAACAAGTTCTTGCAACTTAGATTAATCACTATCGATGGCTTCCTGGGTAGAACCAGTACTAAGCAATGCGGATTTAATTATCTTGCTCAAGGATAAATAACGTGGCCGCGACGGAGGATCGAACCCACGACCTCTCGATCATGAGTTCGGCGCTCTACCACTGGACAACGCATTCCAGATACAGAATCATGGAATGGAATAACATTTTCTCGATAATCCATCTGTTGTATTTTCTCTGTGTCAATTGCACTTATACGATCTGTCATGGGTGCTTGTTGCTCAAAAATGTTTGTTTAATGTGAGGTCAAGCATAGTACTATTGCTCAATAGCTGTTATCTACCTTTTTGCATTGCATATCATCCACACTTAAGACAGCTCGCTAATTATCTCATGAAGATGTTCAATGGTGTTATTTACGTAGTTCAATCTTTCATCATAGTAAGTTTGTTGTCTTATCATGTTAGTGTTGATGCATTCGTTCAAAATGATTACCTTTTATAATTCAATAGTCAGTTCATCACATCTTTTATTTAGTGAAATCAGTTTGTTTTCCAGTTCCATGTTTGAAACTTTTAACATTTCAGAACCCATACTTAGAGCAGATATATTGTTTTCAAGTTTGTTAAATCAAATTTCATGATTATTTGTAAGCTTCATTATTGTTTCAGTCCGCTCTTTGGCTTTTTGTCGCAGGGTCTTTTCAGTTTCCGTTTCCCAGAGAGAGGGAAGGATACATGGAAATCCGGGAACTGTACCCTACTCTTATTATCGACATCAATAAGTCAATATATCCGGCACATTCCATTGATTAGGGCCTCCAACTGCGTGAATGGCGACTCCTTTGTCTTTTATTTACAAAATCATATGACCCTGTTTCTAAGCCTTAAGCCATGATACGCAGTAAATGTGGACTAATCTTACATATGATTAAAATATGAACTCTTTCAACATATTTCTTAAAAGCATGATAAAACAGTTGTACACGCTAATAAATATTACTACAACTATTAGTAATTTATTGAATAAATGTCACTATCTTGTCGTTTGTTTTGTAAAACATGTTTGCATAAAGATAAATAAATACTGAAAAGGAGATCCCTTCGAAGCAACAAATACAAACAAGCGATAACAGTAACAGACTCGGTTTTATTGAGTCTATTCATGAAAGGTAGTGTGCCTACTAGCACCGTCTTAAGCAATATTCTACTTTAAAGTCACACTATTTTGGCTTGATGATCTCAAAGGATCAGTAAGTAATAATAATACTGATTTGTAGTCGGGGCGACTGTTTACGGCTTCCACACCGCACTAAACACGTTCATGATGCTCAGTATAATATCGATATAATTATAAACTTGTGTGTATGGGTCTGCTCCGCGAGGTGGGGGCGGGGGTGCGTGTGTATGTATGAACTATGTTTCATGGTGGACCACCAATCAAAAAGGTCATTTGACACCATAAGGAAGCATATTCCAGATACCCACTCAATGTGGGTCGAGCTATAGAAAGCCGAAAGAACATAGAGAACATTCTCACCTAAAGAACTGCAAATGTTATGGTTCATCTCCGCTTAATTGCCTCGTACGACACACAGGAGAGACGTTGGTCTTATTCATGACTTTAACTTACATTTCTCAAATAGTCTGTGAGAGCTGGCGTGGCGCAGTCGGAAGCGCGGCGGAGTTGTAACCGGAGGCTCCGCGTTCAATCCTTCGTGGTGCCACTGAGTTTCGTCGGTGTGTTCTTGGGCAAGACACTTTCCCTTAGCCTCGTCCGTCGGATGGGGACGTAAACCGGGCGCTCCCATGAATCGGTCGATCCTCCTTGCACGTTAAAGAACCATAGAAATCTATTCGATAATAAGAGTAGGGCACGGTTCCCGGATTCCTATGTATTCTTCCCTCTCTCTGGGGCGGCTCTAAATAACCTATACTGTTGTTGATGAGCCGTTAAACAACATTCAATTCAAATAGTCTGAATGTTAATACCCCACAAAAGCCTGGTGTACCCCCTTTAACGAAACAACAATGCAACTCAAGAATAACCATGAAAATAAGACTTGAAATGGCCTTGAGAACGCGCTATATGTCTTAAAAAGACGCGGAAGTGTTAAATGTTTAAAACCACACTCAGTAGTATTATTTTTACTGGTACTTTGGGATCAACGAGCCCAATATATGTGTCTTTGAAGTATAATTCCGCTTAAGCCGGTGCTAGGGTCTGTGAGAGGTGTTGCTTCCATACATTAACTCTCATGAACAGACTCAATAAAACCGAGTCTGCTACTGTATTGCCTTGGTTGTGTTTATTGCTTCCAAAGGATCTCCGTTATCAGTACTTATTGGAAAATAAGAAACCAAAACTGACAAGACCCTGCGACAAAAAGCCAAAGAGCAGACTGAAACAATAATGAAGCTTACAAATAATCATGAAATTTAGTTTAACAAACTTGAAAACAATATATCTGCTCTAAGTATGGGTTCTGAAATGTTAAAAGTTTCAAACATGGAACTGGAAAACAAACTGATTTCACTAAATAAAAGATGTGATGAACTGACTATTGAATTATAAAAGGTAAGCATTTTGAACGAATGCATCAACACTAACATGATAAGACAACAAACTTACTATGATGAAAGATTGCACTACAAAAATAACACCATTGAACATCTTCATGAGAAAATTAGCGAGCTGTCTTAAGAGGGGATGATATGCAATGCAAAAAGATAGATAACAGCTATTGAGCAATAGTACTATGCTTGACCTCACATTAAACAAATATTTTTGAGCATCAAGCACCCATGACAGATCGTATAAGTGTAATTGACACAGAGAACATACAACAGAAGGATTATAGAGAAAATATTATTCCATTCCATGATTCTGTATCTGGAATGCGTAGTCTAGTGGTAGAGCGCCGAACTCATGATCGAGAGGTCGTGGGATCGATCCTCCGTCACGGCCACGTTATTTATCCTTGATCAATATAATTAAATCCACATTGCTTAGTACTGGTTCTACCCAGGAAGCCATCGAGAGTGATTAATCTAAGTTGCAAGAACTTGTTTCGCAATCGATGTAAAATAAATATGTTTAAACATTCTGTATCCAAATAAATAAACCTCAACCAGCTGGTACAGATAAGAACGGTAAATCGTTCTCCAGTCGTGCAATAATGTATGCCTATAATTTAGTAAAATAAATAAATAAAAATTACTCAATCATCATCCATGTTGGGATGCGAGTGAAGATCGTTTAGACATACTATGTAAACGATATGAGATATTAGTAACGTCAGCTAGAGAAAAGGCAAGGCAAACGATATTATCACTATCCCTTAGAGGAAACGGAAAAAAGAAACATTGTAATACAGTTTAATAAAAAGGTGACATAACTTGAGAAGAATCGGCATAAGATAAAAATATCAAAACACGACAACATTGACAACGGTGCATTATACAGGGAAAATATACTTCCCTATGACCATGACACATTATTATGACACTAGTACTGGCATCAATCAAAGAGCATTAGGTCAACAAACAAGCTCAAACTGAGGTTAGCGAGAATATAGGAAAAAATAAAATGACATCAGAACTGGACTCAATCGAGAAATATTGACAAACAAAGACAGTTTGAATAAAAATGGGGGAATCATACAAGACCAATACATTTCAAATTGGAATAGGATGATCAAAGAAGCAATACGTCTGGTCTGGCCATAACAGGAGGATTGCTAATGACTTAGCAACAGCTATCATGAACATTTAATAAATATAAATATTAATGCTCATGATGCATCTATTAATGTTTAAGCAATTATGAAACTCTGTTAATAGTCACAAACACAGGTAACTATTGAGATATTACAGTTATACTATACACTAGTACCCAGTTACATTTTATTTTATGTCTTTAAAACGGAATGTACATTCAGTCAACGTTCACAATTTGAGAAAGTTATGATGACAAAATAAATGTTTTTTTAGCATTCAAAATCCAGATACTTTGTGTCGTGTAATGTAAAAATTTAACCGTAGTTATAGGCTATGAGCTAGGACCTAAATTTGAGCCACTAGTACCATTTGAGGGTACGAAGGCTCATAATGATTTTAGTACGGTATAACCTCCTAGGGTTAGAACATGTGTGATAGCATTGTATTACTCATTGCCAAATGTGTTTTACCTCCCCTTGTTTACCATACCTTTAAACTCTCAAAACTTGATTTTAATGATGGTGTTGTATAATAGTAAACTCTGACTTCCATAGATATGTAAACAGTCAAGGTTAAGTATGAAATTCACACATAACCTCGTTCAATAACTTGAATTCATATTTCAGAAAAAGCAAATTGAATTATTTAACTATATGATTTTACAAGTTAAAGATGCTCACAATGTGTTTATACTCCAAATATACATATACTGCCAAACATATCAACTGTCAAATTATGCAGGTTTGACATATTTTTCCTTATTGTAAACTAACTATTACAGTTAGCACTGCATTTAAATGTATACTCATTGTTTAACTTAATAGTTACTAAGACAGTTACAAACAATACAGTGAACACTCAGATATGTTAATTTATACTCATTGGGTAGTTTAAATGCTTTTCATACACATTGTGTTGTTTAAGAAGTACACATATATATCCATTGTCGTAATGGGATTGTGTAGTTTAAAAAGAACTTCGCATTCAGTGAAACAATCACACAAGTTTATGTATACTCACTGGGTAGTTTAAATGCTTGCCATGTAGTTTAAAAGTAACTAAGGGAAACGTTAGTCACAGAAATACATACATGTATTTGTATTTACTGTGTAGTACATGTATTTAAACATTCTAACTAATATACACTGACCACCTGCTTAATATTGATAATGTAATACAATTATGACGCATATTGATTAATTATTGTTCTAACATAGACTACTCTTACAACCATATTACATTTCAACATACGTGAGTTGTCTGTTTTGGAACATTGAGTTGTGTGTGAATTAAAATTTAAATGCCACGTTGTCATTCATATCTAGGCCCATTTTAAAAATGAATAACTTACATTCTCATCACAAATGCAAATATGCTGCCAAAGAATTCACAGAAAAATGGGGGTCATGTATCTTCTAAGAAAGAACTTGTCTCATGAATGAATGCTCCCTTCCTTTAAAAACATAAACACTGAGATGCCATACTATTGTATCCATACACTCATTTCCATATAAGCAAAATAAATTAAAAACTCTCAATTTTAACATGGCAATGCTTGAAAAACGTAACAAATAGATCAACAATGTGATATAAACCAAAAATAGCACTTTAAATTAGTGAAAATGCCATTTTTTACAAAAGAAAAGAGAATTATTTATTTACGCCATTATGCGATATTCCAGGCCGACACTTCCTGTGTTGCAATGGGTGTGCTACACCTATAATGAACAGTATGTTGGTATTTACATTATTATTTATGCTAGTAAAAATGTAGTATGTGAATTATTTGGTGTAGAAATCACACTTAATAATGATCTTAAATAACAATCTTAACATTATATAACTTACATTACGACAAGTAAATTGATGTACAACTAAACTTGTATTCATCATATATAAAATAGACAGTGTACCTTTAAAATAAACCTGTAAGCAAATTAATACAAATCACTGCTTCAATGCACATCACTATAAACTGACCACACAAGTGACCAATCAGATCATTGCTTACCTGAAATGCATTTTCCCGCTTTCTGTCTTTGTGTCAGATCTTGGAAAAACACCTTAGAGTCTACATGAGTTTTCTTGAAAGTTGTATTGAAGGTATTGTTTCCCTCTTTTTCTCTTTTATTGTGTATATTGATAATTCTGAGATTTTCTGGAGTTGTCTTGGATTGAATTGGATTGTTTCAATCTAGTTATTTATTTTAACATTTTGCACAACTAATCAAATGCATGCACTTCTAATTTGCAGTGAGCAGATTGTGAGAATGAACAAAGCCATGCATGTAAAAGGCCCCTAGAGCCAAACTCTAGGTAGTTTATGAAATTGTAGGCTATAGCATTGTAAATTGTAAACATATTTGTATGTATATTACTATTGTATTTGCCTTCTGACATTAAACATCTCACTTCATATCTCCATTGCCAATATGTGGCCTCGCCTTTATTGGTATTGTCACCATAGAATTTTGAAAGTCTTGGGGTCTGAAACTGGGCTTTAATAGGTTGTTGTAAAAATATGGGAGGTTTATGATGCTGCTTGCTTGGTTCTGGATGTTCTGGATATTTGGATGGAGACGGGGTATGCACTCTAGGTGATTGCTCAGAGGTGTATTCTTGCATCCAATCAATTAACTATTCTGGACTATTTAACTTATGTTTAACAAAAACATCATGTTGATTCATAATATTAATATCTCGTATTATAATATCAATGGATTGCACTATAAAATAAATAATACTCAATAAAGCGGAGGTTTTAGACCATTGAAGTGAATTTAAATTAAAAAATTATGTGATATTAAATGTTGATCCAAATATAAAGAGAGCTAAATCATACTTCCGATAGTGCAGACTATTTATATATAGAAACAGGGAGATATAAGAGACCAAAAGTCCAACCACGAGAAAATATTGTTTTTTATTGAAGATGAACGACACTTTTAATATATTTTAATATGTATAATCTCTAAAGTACAGAAACTATAAACGTACTGTCACCGTTTACAAGCATAGATGGGAGTGATATGTATTCCTCTCTTTCAAAACTATACTGTATTTGTTTTTGATGCAGAGATAACCTCTATACCTATGCAGTACATATTATGACGTTTTTGATGCTAGTTCTAAAATAATTAAATTATTCTATATACCGTTAGTTATTTGCATTACAGTAATGCAAATAAGTAATTGTTTCATTTAAGATGATATGCATTAATGTTAGTCAAAACCATTCCGCGTGTGTAAGAAAATTAACATATACATATAATTATGAGTATGTATGCAAACTATCGAATATGAACATTATATAGACAGATCGTTGCAGGACGTGTCTATCGCTTACATGAATGAAGTACACATGAGCGTATTTGCTCCGGGCATAGATACTCGTATATATATTACAGTACTTAATTAAAATCCGCGGGTTTTACTTGTATGTAATGTGTATGTTGTTATTATCATATTATTTGATTTCCGGTGTGTATATTGTCATGTTCACATTGTAATGCATATTGAAATACAATATTTTATTCTGTTCTACATTTTCAAGAGTTATCTAAAATCTGATTGCAAAATATTTTCGAATAATCAAATATCCATTTACATCCTTAAAACTATATATATATATATATATATATATATATACACACAGGCATGGTAAAAACTTTTTAAAAATGAAATACAGTATTATTTATTTTTTAATTGTTTTTTATTTTTCAAATCATTCATAACATATTCATTATGTTAACATATTCATTATGTTCACTATAAAATTCATCATTCATAATAGTAGATAATATTGACTACATCTATTGTAACAGTAGTTATTATACCAATATACTATTTTATATAGTTATTATGTAACATGTTGTTTTGTTATAATGTTAAAGACATTTTAACCCGCCAAGCAACAGCAAAATAGCACTACACAAATTGCATATAAAAATGTATCCAGGCGCCCAAGGTCATATGCGCCGATTAATAGAAAATGTTTATTCACGGGTTCCAAAAACGCCCGCGATTGACTATGCGCAAAAACGAGGCACGATTTGGTAGCTCTTAAATCGACTTTACATCTTTGGGATCTAGACTAGCTGGCTAAGACCGTTTACATTGTGTCATTAGAATTCGGACTCTAAAAATATGCAAGCTATACATATACCTCGTCGTCAGTAGGTTCAGTAACGGTGTACTTACGATGTAAAAGTTTGGCTGTTGTTGGCGGCATAGCCACTTTAAGCCAAAGAAACAAAAATATTGATTTTTTCTCTTGGCATGTACATGTTAAGTAGTTAAAGGTACAATCTAACATATAACATTATATTTAAATTGTGTATAAATAAGCGGGTAAGTTTGAACAGTATTCATCTTAGATAGTACCCCATACGATGGATTCACTGTAGAAAAGTAGAAAGAGAGATTTGAGATGCAATTTGAGGACATGACAATTTAGTTGTCACAATATCTACCGCAGTATATATATATGAATGACCCCCCCCCCACCCCCACCCCCAAAAATCAAAAAAGAAAAAACAAAATTAATGATAGTTCTGCGGTAGAATGTTTCGTCAAACAGTGTCAGTTATAAAAGTATATACGTTAACGTGTACATTTCCGGGAAAATCTAGGCCCACTGCAAATTTAGGCAGATGGGTAAAATTCCCCCAAATTTGTGTTCATTTTATCACTGTTTTATGTTCATTATAAACGTTCAGTAATGTTTCAGGTGTTACTTGAGTATTGAAAAAAGACAGTGATGAGTGTTTACAAAAGAAATTTGCACATATCTGCATATCTGCAGGTGAACATGTTCGAAGCCCATTCTGTATATTTGTTTTATCTCTAAGTATCTCGGGTGCGTCTGGAATATGTATTGTTGATGGCGCCATATAACGTTTCTGTGTTGGTGCTCTTAAAACAAAAAATCAACTCAACTAACGTGTGGGAGCTTATCAAGCTTCCTATTTAGCACCAGTTTAGAACATAACTATATATGAAAACAATACAAGACATAGACATGATCTATTATACCACGTTTAAAATATACGCCATAGATGCAGGTAAGGTAGCTGTCACAGAATTTAGTTCATTCCAAAATCTCTAATAGTATAGAACGTACGAGCTGTAAACAAATAATATAGTTTTAATTAAGTTAGGGAGATAACAAAACAGTATTTATCTGTGGGAATGTACTAATTTGACGTCAATATTTTTTCGCAACACACCTTCTTTAGTCATCCTATATACTAAACGACTTTAAAACACTAATATACATTATTTTCAGTGTATTTTAGAATAAGATGATAATATACTAAATGTACTTTTAGCTTTTTATCAACTTTACAGCATTCAAATTACACTGTATGTAAAAAATCTCCGTGAGACGGGCCCAATTTTCAACAAACAAAAGTTGATTTGATTGTCTGTTCCTCAAAGGAGATAAAACTGTGTAAATAATACAATGTGCGTTTTTTAAAAAAAAGTATGAAAGGAGAAATTTAAAAATCGTCGAACACGATAAATACCAAAATATTTCAGTCTCAGTTTGATTGAGACTGTTCATGAACGGTAGTGAAAAGTGCTTGCTACCGTTCACGCCCTCTAGCCCCGGGCTGAGCAGAACTCAATATTTAAAATGTCAATAGTTCAGAAATTTGAGCAATCCCGAAGTTGGTATGCATGGTGAACATGGAACCTTCAATGAGGTATTTGCACACAACTCATGGCCAGCGGCGTATGGTCAAAGTTTCTAACAAAACGTTTTGCCTAAACGAGAAAACAATGGCCGAAATAAACAAAATGGAATTTAGTTGGGAGCAGAGATTATGAAGCCTACGTATCACAGGCAACAGTCAAAAAACTAAATTAAAACGCAGTCAACATATCCTAAGGGTGATTAAACAATACTTTAAAGGCTGTAGCAGTGGAACCACCCATACGAAATTGAATTAAGAAAACAAAAGTATTTAAGAATGTATCGCCTATATCTGTATATATCGGGCTCAGTCGTTCAGAATAAATAAAAGTCGTTCGGAAAGAATACAAGTATGCCCTACTGTAAAATTGACATTGACCTTGAGAAAACGGGTGGCAAATCCCTGTATATGATCGTATGAAAGTTTCAGCCCGAGAGACCAATCTTTCATGGACAGCTTTACAATACAAATGAAGTACATACTATTAGTAGTTTATAATATTGTATGTTTGAACATAGTTCCATTCATGTACCACATTCAATTTAAAATCTTATTACAAATGAATAACATCATCCTATCGAGCTCAGTCATATTCAAATGTAAAACAGTACACTCAACTAAAATTGCAGTTTATAGAAACTATCAATACTGACAGTATTTATCATCACTTGAATCGTTAACAATAACACATTTTAGTGACATGAACAAACTCATTAACAATAACTCAAATCGTTAACAATAACTGACATTAGTAACAAGAACAAAATCATTAACTATAACACGAATCGTTAACAATAACACACATAAGTAACAATAACAAAATCCTTAACAATAACATGAATCGTTAACAATAACACACATTAGTAACAAGAACAAAATCATTAACAATAACACGAATCGTTAACAATAACACAAATTAGTAACAAGAACAAAATCCTTAACAATAACACAAATCGTTAACAATAACACACATTAGTAACTAGAACAAAATCATTAACAATAACAAACAAATCGTTAACGATAACACATATTAGTAACACTAACAAAATCATTAACAATAACACGAATCTTTAACAATAACACATATTAGTAACAAGAACAAAATCATTATCAATAACACAAACCGTTAACAATAACACACATTAGTAACAAGAACAAAATCATTAACAATAACACAAATCGTTAACAATAACACACATTAGTAACAAAAACAAAAGCATTAACAATAACACAAATCGTTAACAATAACACACATTAGTAACTAGAACAAAAATCATTAACAATAACACAAATCGTTAACAATAACACACATTAGTAACAATAACAAAATCATTAACAATAACAAACAAATCGTTAACAATAACACACATTAGTAACAATAACAAAATCATTAACAATAACACAAATCGTTAACAATTACACACATTAGTAACAATAACAAAATCATTAACAATAACACAAATCGTTAACAATAACACATATTAGTAACACTTACAAAATCATTAACAATAACACAAATCGTTAACAATAACATACATAAGAAACAATAACAAAATCATTAACAATAAAAGAAATCGTTAACAATAACAGACATTAGTAACAATAACAAAATCATTAACAATAACACAAATCGTTAACAATAACACAATTTAGTAACACTAACAAAATCATTAACAATAACACAAATCGTTAACAATTACAGATATTAGTAACAATAACAAAATCATTAACAATTAACACAAATCGTTAACAATAACAAACATTAGTAACAAGAACAAAATCATTAACAATAACACAAATTGTTAAGAATAACACACATTAGTAACACTAACAAAATCATTAACAATAACACAAATCGTTAATAATAACACACATTAGTAACACTAACAAAATCATTAACAATAACACAAATTGTTAAGAATAACACACATTAATAACAAGAACAAAATCATTAACAATAACTCAAATTGTTTAGAATAACACACACTAGTAACACTAACAAATAACACAAATCGTTAAGAATAACACACATTAGTAACACTTACAAAATCATTAACAATAACACGAATCGTTAACAATAACACACATTAGTAACACTAACAAAATCATTAACAATAACACAAATCATTAACAATAACACAAATCGTTAACAATAACACACATTAGTAACAATAACAAAATCATTAACAATAACACGAATCGCAGAGTTAAAGAATATACATGGTAAATTAAAACAGTGTCAATGAAATAAAAACAGCAAACAAATGAAATATAAATTGACTAATTGTTGTCTAAGAAATAAACATGCAAACTCAGTTAAATATGTACGTATATGTGTTATGTGCTACACATTTTATCTTCTATATTAGGTACAGTTGTCTTTGTGAACTGCTGTACCCAGGGTTCATAAAGTACATGAATATGATTTATCTTCTATTCTGTTGAAGCCGTGGCCAATATATTCCAATAAACATAAATTGTAAACATTGCTTTGTATTGTTCTAAACCCATCTTAAATAACAGCTTCTGAAGGCTTGTGGACGATATCGCTCCATATGAACAAGACAAACACTCCACGTTTATATATTAATAAATTAACACAGCACCCACCACGTTTTGCGTGTTTTGTTACAATGCTTTATTTTTCCATTTGAACACATTACTATGAGTTCGCAATGTTCTATAGTATCGGAAATATTTTCAGCGTATTCACCTATATTATTAGCGTTATCTACAATTCCTTCATGGTATTCTGGTTCTTCTGTTGAGGCGTCACCTGTGGAAGCGCGTCATCTGAAAGTATCAATTGAATGTTTTATTTTAGTACATGTGTAATATAATATAATAAAATGCCATATACATTAAAACTAGTAAACTCAATAATTTTATTTTCAAACTATTACCTCGTCAGTGGCAACTGCAATATTTTCTTTTATCGCCTTAATGCGTTATTTTTTTTCATCATATGCGTTTTTCAATAATGCTAATTATTCTTCATACTGTGTAGGAGTGTCTCAAGTTGTATGGTTGGTTGTATGTCTATTTTTATACTTTTTGTAGAACGGTTATATCACTCTAAACACGTGCAATGTTCAGGGAAAAGAAGACGTGGACTTTTTCGCAAAGGTACATATAATAAACACTCATTTCCTAGAGTTTTTAACATACCATTTTGACGATACTTCAGATCATGTCTTGCGTCCAAATCCCGATTCTCCATATTTATGTTCCGATTTACATATGTTACGTGACCGTTTTCAGAAGATATAGATTCATATACTGTTACTGGGTAACTCGTTACGTTCAAAGTTGTTGGAGGTAAGTTTACCTCTTGACCCGAATCTGAACCTTCAGCAGCAGTAGGACCACTATCTTTTCTGATGAAACTTAAATGGAAAATATCAAATACCATATAATATACAGCTGACATATGACGTTATTTTCTATATCTATTTTCTTTATTTAATCTGTATATCCATAAATATCATTGGTCAAGGTTTTCCAAGAGTATTAAAATCATATGTTTGGAACTATTTATGAAATTTAGAAGTAGTATCTAAGGTTAGTTGAGCAAAGGGTTTGATTTGATACTCTTGCAATATAACATTAATCTAACCAGTGGCCCATACTGCCTACTGACTGTTCCAACCCTGTCTTTACCACTCCTTGCGTTGTGCATTGTCCTTTTCATCATATTCACTGGATTGTTTGTGGTACAGTGCGGATTTACGGTGAAATTGCATTGGAAGATGTGAATTCTATAGGACCATTGTTCTTATTTTTCTATTAGTTGAGGTAAGACGTCAATACATGTTGTGATGGTTTACATTGCTGTAAACGTACAACATGACGCATTTTCCATAAATTCTAAATCCTTTTCAGCTCATTTGTGCCGCGAGTTGTGACCGTTTGTCTGTCCGTCCGTTGACGTTAGCTTAAATGACTTCTCTGCATGAACTATTTAGATGATTTTGACCAAACTTCACATGGAAGATTCTGAGGTCAATAGATGTCAAGGTTCAAATTAGGTCAACACGACATCCAAAATGGCCGCCGTTACCGTTTAAAGTCAAAACATTAAAACGTCTTACCTCAACTAATAGAAAAATGAGAACAATGGTCCTATAAAATTCACATCTCCCAATGCAATTTCACCGTAAATCCGCACTGTACCACAAACAATCCAGCGAATATGATGAAAAGGACAATGCACAACGCAAGGAGTGGTGAAGACAGGGTTGGAACATTCAGTAGGCAGTATGGGCCACTGGTTAGATTAATGTTATATTGCAAGAGTATCAAATCAAACCCTTTGCTCAACTAACCTTAGATACTACTTTTAAATTTCATAAATAGTCTCAAGAACCGCTAGACAGATTTTGATAGTTTTTCTTTTAAAATTATCGCCATCGCCCAGACTATTCATTTGTTTAAATGAATTCCCTGGGTAAAAAATGGCATTGCCCCAGAGGTCCAAAGTGTGTATATTGAGATTTTGCATAGACATATAGGAAAAAATTAAAAAGTCTTCTTCTCTAAAACCACAAGCACATAGCTTTCATATATTACATGTAGCTTCAGCTTAAGGTCCTCTATCAAGTTTGTTCAAATGGTGATCCTGTTGTCAAACTTTACCCCGCCCGGGGGTCGCAGTTTAAAATAGGCTTATATTGTGGGGTGGATATATTCTCTGAATCTACAAGAGTCGGAGGTTTAATATTTTGTATTTACTATAAGCTTCTGCTACTCTACCAAGTTTTCAAATGGTAACCCTGGGGTCACATATTTAACATAGACTTATACAGAGAAAATTTTAAAACAATATTATTTTCTGAAACAAAAAGAGCCAGAGGTTTACTATTTTGAATTTACCATAAGCTTATAGTCCTGTATCAAGTTTATTGAAATGGTGACCATGGAGTAAAATTTAGCTCCGCGGCAAGGGTCACATATTTTACATAAACTTACATTAGGAAAAACGTTAAAATCTACTTTTCTGAAACATGATGAAATTATAAACTTGTTTGACAATGTTTTCATCTTTGCATTCAGGGCCCGTTTGGTGCTCTTGTTTATAATACAATAGATAATTAATTATATCCGCTGGATTACTCTCAGTTATACCGTTAAAAAAAGAAAGGTATGCATTATTTTTAACATAAACACACTTACAATCAGAGCCGTTTGTGTCTTCGACAATACATCACTGCAAGTCCTAGGCCAATCAATGCAACGAAGAAGAGAAACAAACTGATAGTAAGACCATGTTTTCCTTCTGAAAAAGAAAAAATTATATTTAAGTTTATTGCACCGAGTATAGGGAAAATAAATTTCATCGATTTCGCATTTGAAATAAAAAACAAGCAATTATGCATTCCACAAAAGTTCGTGACCTCTACCTTGTTTAAAATACTATATATATTATTATAAATGAAATTTTCTGATTCATAAGTTCTATGTTGTTAAATAGCATTTAATTAATCTAGCATTATTGATTGTAAATCGGATTCAGTATATACATGTAAATAAAAGACGTGTGTACTTCGTGTTTCTGTTTCATGTTGGTGTTGTTTCTTCGTCACCGTTACAGAATCGCATTCTGCATCCTGTGTTACTGTGCACGTTGTGTTGTATATAACGCACGCCGTGCATGGTTTGCACGAATCAAGCGACACATAGTTAGAAAACGTTTCCCCTTTAACACATGGCTTGCAGCTATTTTCTTTAGTTCGACCTGAAATATTAAGGATGACTGTAGAAAACATGAAAATGTTTCACAAAGTATAGGGGAACTATTAAATGTTATACGAGTAATTTATCGTATATAAACGTCATGTCCTGGAATATTCGATGTATTTCTCATGTTGAATCTTCAGCTCAACTCGCGTTCGAGTATAACATGGAGTGCTTGACATAAAGTTGGAAAATGTGTTACTTGGTTTGTGGCTACTAGACTTTTGCTTTTTATATTCATATATACATGATCATTTATGTGTTATACTGTCTATTAATGCTATGGGAATATCTTTTTTACTGAGATGACAATAGGGTAAGAGTGAGATTTGGTGACCCTAAAACCTGGTGTAAACCCCAAGCGGACTTTTTTCCATTGACCGTTTCAAGGCGGTAGCTCTATTGGCAACTATTTTATGTTTGATATCATATCTTAACTTTTATTCATCTTTGTTATGTAATTACTGTTTGTTTCTGTGCGTGTTTTGGTTGACTGTGATCCTGGAATGCTACATTTCCTTTTCGACGTTTATATTTACTTTCATTCAGGGTGTATCTGACAGCTACCAATTATGATGTATAAGCCAGGCCATCAAAGTGTAATTATGAACTTAAAAAAAAAAGACAAGTAAAAACTAAAACAACACTTATTGCAAAATATGTCATGAAAACTATAACACGAGTATTAGATTGCCCTGTCAGAATGTCTTACCTTCGCCCGTGGGACACACTCTGTTACGTAGACATACTCCTTCTTCTTTGGTAATAGCCTGCCAGTAGTATCCGACCACACATCGGCATTCCATGTCAGAAATCCGAGAACATGTTTTTACCATCTCCATATTTGGATACAGGCATAATGACTGACATTGTGCGCAGGATGTGGCAGTGTTGCAGTAGTGTTGGAATTCATTGTCTCCACACAGATTGCAAACTGCCATACTTCCATTAACCGTACAATCAGCCACTTTGTAATAACCTTTCGGGCAATAACCGCACGTTCTGCCTTTGGGGCTTACATAAGTTTCCGTGCATGTCATATCAGGGTCCACAAGTGCAGACTGGTACACAGGGATACTCAATAATGCAACGAATGCTATATGTACAATCGATATTCGCATTATTTTGAAGTTGTTTAAATGTGATGTGTTAAATTCAATATATCTTGTTTTGTTTTAATATTCAGAAATCGAAATAAATTATCGATTACTGATCTGAGTTCTATTGCAAATAGGTTAGTACTTTACTGAAACCACTTTAATGCACGAAATATAAAGATATGGCCTTGTCGTTTTTTCCTGAAAATAAAAATAAAGACAACATTATGTATATAAAATAAAAGCAACATTATGTATACTACACACTGTTTGTCGTACCTTACACATGAGTACTCGTGAGTTATATACCTAACGTAATTCCTAACTACCCAGTTGTTTATTTTTTTATAATTTATTTCTAAGAAAAAACATCGTCTTGAAAGCTTAACAATTTGCCTTCATGCGATCAGAGGTCGCTATTTATTAGTTCAGCCGTATCTCCAACCAAGCGTGTATTAAAGTGACAAAACAATGATATTATTGACAGTCTTTATTAGTTTATTAAAGTCTCGTCATAGTTCAGTATCATATACAATAAAACATTACACATGATTTTGACTATGCCATTCTAAAAGAAATATAAGAGACTGTATGACATTAAATTCCATTTACAACAATATAAGAATATGATAATTTAACTTCATGTCATCAGAGCCACAAATAACTGAAGCAATACCAAATGGATCAATCGCCTAGGCTTTTATTTTATTTCAAACTTGGATGTATTAGATAAGGCACTCACCACAAGAAAGACATATTCTAGTACTTGGATTCTACAATTATGATTTTGATAGGCTTACGAATTCTGACTAGTTTATTAGAACTAATCATTTCCGAGTGGTTTTCCTACTTTCTTAGCCAATTAAATTGCTCCATTGTTGATATCCTGTAGAAAATATCAAAATAAAATAAAATAGGAATGACTGGCGCAAAATTTATTGAAAGTAGGTCTAAACATACACCTGTTAAAATGTTTTCAGACAGTGTCTACATAAATATAATATTATATCATTACGTTTATGGTAATGTGTACATAAATGTGTAAATACTATACTGAAGTGAAAAAGAAACGCAACTTGGAAATTTCCACTATCTATTGTATATACTGAACATCTAATTAAAAAAAGTTGTGATGTTGTAGACGTGTTAATCACAGTACGCTTTGTAAAAAGAAATTGATAAATGTTGAAGATCCGCTTTGAAAGTTAAGCTATTTCAGTACTGCCTTTAAGGTAAAGAGTTTGGTTTGCAAAATATTGCCTCTCAAGTTTGCTCACAAGCTTGAGCCAAACGCGAACTCTGTCAATAATGAAGCATTGAAGGAATAACATTTGGTGTGTTATGTGTTGTTTAAGTATTTTTCCGAAAGGAAATATCTTACGTAGCCATATACCATTCGAATAACATACAATGGGTGATTTCAAAAAAATGAAGCCATTTCTTTAACATAAAAAAAAAATAATATCATAAGTTTTAAAGGCAAAATATTCATACCCAAAGTTTGTTTTTAGGACTGTTTTTGATGCTGCAAAGTTTCATTTTTTAATTGCGATTATTTGTCCAAAAGTTATGTTAAAAAACATTGCCAAAAATGTCCCAAGTGTAACACTTTTTGTGTGACATTTTAACTAATATATGATTTTCAGATTTGAATATAATAAGAAAATGCCTGCCCTATCTCAATAATGTTTCCTTCTACAAACACTTTAACATTTCGTCTATCATTAACATTATGTCTGGCGAGAAATGTTTGATTTCTATCATGCATAAATTTAGCAATGGGCTGAACACTCACTTTTATTTTTGCCTCAGAAAAAAATCATATTTTGAAAGTACACACTTGCTATTGCAAAGTGGTGATATTAGTGGGGTGTATTACTGTATTTTAGTAAAAAGTAATGTTTTGGCTTTGTAAAATACTAACATATTTACACATATGGTTGTCGTAAAGAAATAAGAGTGATATATATTTCATGACCCAAGATTGTCCCAAGTGTAACATTTTGTGTTGTAATGAACACATATGTATGTATACTATGCATAAATCTTCAATTTGTTTTATTTTTCATAGAAGCATGTCCACAGAAGTTCAACTGCAATAGATATGATTTAGTAGATGATTTAGTAGACTCATGTACATTTATTGTAGGATCATGAGTGATGTCCAAAGTGTAACACATGTTTGGCTTGTTTCATTGACAGGTGTTAGTGACATCAAATAATCAGTAACACAATTTACATTGTCAGTTTAGTTAAGATGAGGTTACTTTCACATTTAAATGCGTTTTCACCATGGACTATAATATGAGTAAGTAAATATCAAAATGTTGCAATTATAACATATTATGCAAATTTAATAAACCACGTTTATTTCCTGGATGATATGATTTAAAATATTGCATGTTAAACATTAAATTTGGTGGTAACATTATGAGAGAATACCATAATTATGCCAACAGTATTAATAGTATTTGTATTTTGGTCTTATTTGTTTAAATGCCATAATATGTTACACTTGAGACACAAAAATAGTAATTCATGATATAAACTTATATACCGCTTCATCTTCATATATGTCATGACTTAAAGTGAATTGAGTGTTGTTTGACGGTTCATCAACAGTGTATATGTTATTTAGAGCCGCCCAGAGAGAGAGAAAGGATACATAGGAATCTGGGAACCGTGCCCTACTCTTATTATCAGATAGATTCCTATGGTTCTTTAACGTGCTCGGAGGATAGACCGATACAGGGGACCGCCGCCCGGTTTACATCCCCATCCGATTGTCGAGGCTACGGGAAAGTGTCTTGCCCAAGAACACACCAATGAAACTCAGTGGTACCACAGAGGATTGAACCCGGAGCCTCCAGTTACAAATCCGCCACGCTACCGACTGCGCCACGCCAGCCCTCTGACTTAAAGTGAAAATATGCCAAAATTGGTAGTAAAGCTCCCCTTTAATGGGAGACTGGCTACATTACGGAGCGAACATGTGAAAATAAATCATGATGAAAAAATAAAGCGAAAATCTCCTCATAATACAGGATAGCCAAATAAAGATAAAAACTGAAATGATCCTAATCTGAAGAAAAAGTTAAAAATCAGATGTACAACCAGAAAGTTAAGGACTTACGACAACAACATCAAAAGTATGATGAAGAAATTAAAGCTAAAGACAGAATCAGAAAACAAAAACTGAGAAAAAAGATTGCTGAATAAAAAAGCAAAGAGAATGCAGAACAAAAATGCAAAGAAAACCAAGATGTACATCAAAAACCCTGCAATAAATTACGGAAAACGCCTGCTAAAGCCCGAAAGGCTGGAACGATACGAAAGCGAGTACGTATACAGGAATCAATGCCAAAAGAGTCAGGAGCGTGGGCAAAAGCCTTCAATCATATGGTAAGAAATGCTACACTCAAGAGAACATCAATGTTAAAGAATTTGGCCAACAAAACGAGTGACAGTCGTGAAATAGATAGTGTGGTTGATGTAAATTTAGTTGGAGGACGCAAAAAGTCCAATGTAAGTGTGAAAAAGCAACTTGCTTTTACAGAAATGTCTGACCAGATTTGGAAATCTAATAAAAGCCTAGACCAGTACAAGAGAAGAAAGAAAACTCGGGTGAAAAGACTTTTAAATGCTATCCCAAGCCTACACATTATAAGGCCTGTATATATATATATACGAATGAAATAGAATCATTCCTCAAAGACAACTCTTAGAGTTATGCAAATGAGAAGGACCCGATACTGATAAATGGGACACCTGTAGCAAAGCGTCATCTGTTTTCAAAGCTTGAGCTCTATAAAAAGTTCATAAAATTGCATGCAAACTATGATAAAAAATTTGATAACTTTTGAAACCTGATAGCACCACCCACAGGCTCAATCTAATGAAGGAGTCATTGTTTATTATATCCGACTCTCTTAGCCTTAATTCAGATGCAGTCTATGTGTTCACAACCCATTTAATTTCACACATAAGAAACAATCCTGGGCCATGCGATATAAAAGTAATGACTGACTTCCCTGTCCGATATTTTTATCCTTCTTTGCGACTAAATGTAGTTATTGTTTGTCTACTTTGCATATTTGGGCATATTCCTGTATATTGTCTCAAGTGTAACATTTAAAGAAGTTATGATTTATAATGTTTTATGACTCTTATCAGCTCAGTACCTTATATTTTAATAATGGTTTGTTCCTGTGGTGGAAGAACGCCATATAAAATTTGTTAAAATCTTATTAACAGTTTCAAAGTGTTTGTTTTAATGTTACTGTTCAGTTGTTTAATGTTACTGTTAAATTGTTAAAAGAATTTCTAAATATTATCTAACCATTATGACGCTACAGTTAGATATCCATGTTGTTTACAATAATTTGTGATCCAAAAAGTGTTTCAGTTAATCTGAAATGTATTGAAATATGAAAACTTTAAAATAAGACATTTGAATGAATATGCCCTGATGTATGTCCCAAGTGTAACATTTTACCATGTTTACTTAATTAGATTAATATAAGGCCAAATATTGTTTTGTGAGTAAATAAAGCTTTGAAATATCCTCAACATTTAATCAAAGCCCGAGTACACTACTGAAATTTATACTGAATATATAATTATACTCTCTATTTTGTTTCATTCTACTGTCCAACTGTATGACATTGGATGCATATCTTCATTTTTCTGCATTTTATGAAATCTGATAGAAATTTGTACTTTAAACAGAACTTTCATCATTTCTGCAGCTAATGGGTAAAATTTAAACATTTTAACAATATGTTAAGTTGTTAGGTTTAATAGAAATAGTAAAAACAATAATATGTCCCAAGTGTAACAAAACTTTTGAGAATTAGCTACTCTTTCACATTATCAATTTGACACCAACGATGTGATCTATATATATGAAATTTGGAATATTTCTCAGAATAGCCCTAAATTTTGTATAATTAGTATTTTAATCTCTTTTTGTGATCATTTTCAAAAATGATAACAACTTTTTGAGGTATTTACACAAAAGTTATGCTGAAAAAAATGTGAAAAATGCGGATTTCTTTTTTTTTTCGAAGATAAATGAAGTATTTTGATATCAGACGTTACTTGTATATATGTAATACATCAGATTATAAACTAATAACAGTTTAATTAATGTTGTTTTCCTTTTTATTTATAGTTACAAATATTCACCCAGTTTAAGTAACAGTTCATTGAAATAAATGAAAATGTAAATTTTTTAAAATATTGATTATAATCTATTTATTTCTCATTAATGTTTTCTGAAAATTGAATGTCTATTGCTTAAAATGTGATAGTAATTGATAGCAATATTCCATATTTAAATTTGACCCCCTGTGTCACACACAGGCTTCATTTGCTTTTGAAATCACCCATATAATACCGAGTCGCGTTTCTTTTTTTTACTAATATGTTATACTCTAAACTATCTATTAAGGGGTTGATGCACTATTTTCAAACACGGTTTATTTTAAAGGGCTCTGAAAAAATAGAAAAAAGCTGAAAGCTTTATCAAAATGCCATGAAAAGTAAAAGAGATATGACCTATTGAAAAGTAGCAAAGAAATATAAATGGATATGGCATACTGACAAAATGTCTTTAATGTCTTTTAAAGCAAAGAAAACCTCTGCAAATGAAATAATAAACATAAAATGTATACATTTTACATCTGTATATTTATTTCTAATAATTTTGCAGTGACTTTCTTTGCTTTAAAATGTATTTTGTCAATATGCCATATATGGTAAAAAAGGCGCGATGACGTTATCGTTCCAAAATGGCTGCCTCCATTTATGTTCCCTGCAAATTTATTTCATGTGGCAATAATGCGTGACTCACCTAGTATTGGTCTGTGGTCAATCGCACAACACGCTGCAGCGATAAACTACTAATATACAACAAACGTGTTTTATCCCTCCCCACATCAACACCAAAATTGATTCATATTTATAAGACAACTAATATACGTATTCCGATTTTTTCTGCGTTTACTTGATTATTATCCAATATTGTGTGACTGTTCCGGAAAGAAAGATAAGTGTTTTCTTTCTGAATGCTATCCATGTATAGTTATACTGACACCGCATTTTGCGGTTTAAGTTACACTTCCGGAATTTTTTAAAATGTGTGAATATAAATTAAACGGGTACGAGAACTAAAATAATAAGCGATGTTTCGTAATGTTTTAAAACTACATATTAATCAACTGCAAGCAGGACAGATATTAGAAAATATAAGCAAATGTACATGAGTAACCGTAAAAGATACCCGCACCGTAGACAACTTATTTGTTTAGCAGTTACACATTACATGCAGAAACACATATACAACAGGGAGAAAGATGGAAAAGGGCAATTTCCACTCAGAACGAGAAAATAAAGCATTTCCCCTCAAAAGTGAAAGTCAATAATACGATCAACAGTATCAATCCAATTATAAATACATCTGAATAATCGAAAATGAATGTCATAGACATGATGAAAACAATAATTAATAAAAAGTACATAAGAAAATCACTTGTCACTCTTTCCGAAATAAAGACATAATGACAGATCTGCAATCTGATTAGCTGGCAATCGAGTCAATAATATCGAAAATATTTGTTTTAATGTAAATATCGTTGTCTTCTGTAATCCAACTATCGTGCAGCTTGTCGGTTATTAAAGAAATGATGAACTTCATATATAAAAGCAATTAACATGACGCCAGGATTTATATATCCCCGCCCTATTGTTGATGTATAGTATACTGACATTATGTTTTATTATAATACAATTGCACGTGCTTTAGTGTGTCTGAGGTATATTGGCTTCACTGGCTAAAGTAGATAAATGATTGACAACTGGCGTCATGTTAATTATGGGCAAATAATTTCTGTTTTAAGCGATGTGAGTGAATCCTTGACAGAGAAAGTCACTACAAGGACAAACATATAACGTCAGTATTGACACGATTGATACTCTAATAGTGTTGAGTCAATAACACTACTCAACATACTCAACGGAGTCTACAGAAATTGCCATTTGCATATTTCGTATAAGAACCGATAGTTTCACAATTTATCACATAAACAGGGTTGCATTTGGAAGCATAGAATTTCATTAACCATTCCTTCTCCCAGATAGTCAGTTTTTCAATGTCTTACTGTTAGATCTCACAACCTTTCATATAAGAAGCTACAGCTTCAAGCGAAGTCGACAGTATTATCATTTGGTTGTGTCAGTTGTGTTGGGGGAAAATAAAATAGGTCATATTCATGAATATTGACTGAATAACACGGTTGTGTGAATTATTTGATATATTAATTATTCATTAATATTTAGTTTCAGGAAAAATGGATTTGATTGTTACAGCTAAATTACAAAGAGAGGTGTTTTATTATGTAATACGAATCCATGAAATAGTACATACATAAATCGAACAGGAAAAGTGGCATTCAAGGAAGACAGTCAATCACAAACACACACAGAAACAAAAAACGACTTTTAAGACGAATAAAAGGCAAAATAAGACATCACAAACACAAAAGGGTTGACAATATGGCTACCACCTTGGAACGGTCAGTGTCAAAACAAGGCCGCTGGGGGTTTAAATCAGGTTCTAGGGTACACCAAACCTCACTCTTACCGTATTGTCACACAATACAGGGAACAGTGAAAGTGTCGACTTTTACAGATGGTGGGAGGTACACAGTATTGGTTCTACCCAGGAAATAGTGGGTGGTCTGAGTCAACCACAAAAACAATCGACCGTCAAACATAGCCTAAAATGTACTGGAACGTTATGTTAAATGCCAAACAAACAGACTCCTACTTTAATATAATTATTAATAGACGTTTTACATATAACGCCACAGGCTGTATGATGTCAATAAACCTCAGAATCGAAGTGTTATGCGATTGAAGGGTATAAGATAGGACAGGAAATGTGTAGGATCGGAATTATATTGTACTTGTTAGCGACCTGCATGCCAATGGCGTCACGCACCAAACTAGAATCTTTTTCGTACGTTTTCGTACGTTTCGTTACCGTCGAGATATTATAATTATGCCATATGCTGGTATACCTAAAACGATATCTGGAAATGTTTGAATAAGATACTGTTTAAATAACAATTAATGAAAGTAAACTAAAATAGTTTAGTTTCTTCACATTTCCACGGCTAAATACTCAGGTTTGGGTATAGGTAAAACAAAACATCTGCCTAGTACAGTTGTAGATTGGTTTTAATAGGGTTAAAACTAAATAAGCATAGCTTATTCTTAATATAAAGAAAATATGGTAGGTCATTCTGTATGTATGACAGTCTCTAAATGAATGAATTATTTTTAGGGTAGTTATGTATTTGGACTGTTGACCCCACCCACAGAGTTCCAAGGATGATCCTGGAACAAAATATGTTTGTAATCTCATCATCATAACATTTAATTTGAGAATTATTCTTCAAAAATTTGTCTAAAATTACCTTAAGTATTTAATGTATTTAAAACGTTTCGGTACCATTTCCTTTAGTTAGACTGTAGCCGGCGCCTTTTCTACTCAGTTGCAAAAGAAACTGGACACTTTGAAAATTTTACTTTACACTTTATCCTCTTTATTATGTGACATTCCCTTAATGATTCGACCTATTGAATAACAAATGACCACATGATTTAGGCAATGGAATTACAAAAACTTTGGCATGAAACATGCCATATTCATTTTGGAATTTATCAATTTAATTCTAAACAAACTGTATACAAATAAATCTAAACAAAACTCAGTGTCCACATTATTGTGCAAATGAGTATATTACCTCACCTGGTGCAATTCTTTGTATGACAATGTTAGGCTGCAGCTGATGCTACATATTACCTGTGTTGTAATCTACACTACGACAATGATCAGGATATGGTTTGAGTGTATCAGATACAATACATTACCTGACCTGGAGTAATCTACTGTATGACAATGTCCGGGGTATGGTTTGAGTTTATCAGGCACAATACATTACCTGACCTGGAGTAATCTACTGTATGACAATGTCCGGTGTATGGTTTGAGTTTATCAGATACAATACATTATCTGACCTGGAGTAATCTACTGTATGACAATGTCCGGGATATGGTTTGAGTTTTTCAGATACAATACATTACCTGACCAGGAGTAATCTACTGTATGACAATGTCCGGGGTATGGTTTGAGTTTATCAGGCACAATACATTTCCTTGACGGGTGCAAGCTACTGTATGGCAATGACCGGGGGTATGGTTTGAGTTTATCAGGCATAATGCATTACCTGACCTGGAGTAATCTACTGTATGACAATGTCCGGGGTATGGTTTGAGTTTTTCAGATACAATACATTACCTGACCTGGAGTAATTTACTGTATGACAATGTCCTGGGTATGGTTTGAGTTTTTCAGATACAATACATTACCTGACCTGGAGTAATCTACTGCATGACAATGTCCTGGGTATGGTTTGAGTTTTTCAGATACAATACATTACCTGACCTGGAGTAATCTACTGTATGACAATGTCCGGGGTATGGTTTGAGTTTTTCAGATACAATACATTACCTGACCTGGAGTAATTTACTGTATGACAATGTCCTGGGTATGGTTTGAGTTTTTCAGATACAATACATTACCTGACCTGGAGTAATCTACTGTATGACAATGTCCTGGGTATGGTTTGAGTTTTTCAGATACAATACATTACCCTACCTGGAGTAATCTACTGTATGACAATGTCCGGGGTATGGTTTGAGTTTTTCAGATACAATACATTACCTGACCTGGAGTAATCTACTGTATGACAATGTCCGGGGTATGGTTTGAGTTTTTCAGATACAATACATTACCTGACCTGGAGTAATCTACTGTATGACAATGTCCGGGGTATGGTTTGAGTTTTTCAGATACAATACATTACCTGACCTGGAGTAATCTACTGTATGACAATGTCCGGGGTATGGTTTGAGTTTATCAGACACAATACATTACCTGACCTGGAGTAATCTACTGTATGGCAATGTCCGGGGTATAGTTTGAGTTTTTCAGATACAATACATTACCTGAACTGGAGTAATCTACTGTATGACAATGTCCGGGGTATGGTTTGAGTTTTTCAGATACAATACATTACCTGACCTGGAGTAATCTACTGTATGACAATGTCCGGGGTATGGTTTGAGTTTTCAGATACAATACATTACCTGACCTGGAGTAATCTACTGTATGACAATGTCCGGGGTATGGTTTGAGTTTTTCAGATACAATACATTACCTGACCTGGAGTAATCTACTGTATGACAATGTCCGGGGTATGGTTTGAGTTAATCATATACAATACATTACCTGACCTGGAGTAATCTACTGTATGACAATGGCCGGGATATGGTTTGAGTTTATCAGGCACAATACATTACCTGGACGGGTGCAAGCTACTGTATGGCAATGACCGGGGGTATGGTTTGAGTTTATCAGGCACAATACATTACCTGACCTGGAGTAATCTACTGTATGACAATATCCGGGTAATGGTTTGAGTTTATCAGATACAATACATTACCTGACCTGGAGTAATCTACTGTATGACAATGTCCGGGGTATGGTTTGAGTTTATCAGATACAATACATTACCTGACCTGGAGTAATCTACTGTATGACAATGTCCGGGGTATGGTTTGAGTTTTTCAGATAGAATACATTACCTGACCTGGAGTAATCTACTGTATGACAATGTCCGGGGTATGGTCTGAGTTTTTCAGATACAATACATTACCTGACCTGGAGTTATCTACTGTATGACAATGTCCGGGTTATGGTTTGCGTTTATCAGATACAATACATTACCTGACCTGGAGTAATCTACTGTATGACAATGTCCGGGGTATGGTTTGAGTTTATCAGGCACAATACATTACCTGACCTGGAGTAATCTACTGTATGGCAATGACCGGGGGTATGGTTTGAGTTTATCAGGCATAATACTTTACCTGACCTGGAGTAATCTACTGTATGGCAATGTCCGGGGTATGGTTTGAGTTTTTCAGATACAATACATTACCTGACCTGGAGTAATCTACTGTATGACAATGTCCGGGGTATGGTTTGAGTTTTTCAGATACAATACATTACCTGACCTGGAGTAATCTACTGTATGACAATGTCCGGGGTATGGTTTGAGTTTTTCAGATACAATACATTACCTGACCTGGAGTAATCTACTGTATGACAATGTCCGGGGTATGGTTTGAGTTTTTCAGATACAATACATTACCTGACCTGGAGTAATCTACTGTATGACAATGTCCGGGGTATGGTTTGAGTTTATCAGATACAATACATTACCTGACCTGGAGTAATCTACTGTATGACAATGTCCGGTGTATGGTTTGAGTTTATCAGATACAATACATTACCTGACCTGGAGTAATCTACTGTATGACAATGTCCGGGGTATGGTTTGAGTTTATCAGGCACAATACATTACCTGACCTGGAGTAATCTACTGTATGGCAATGTCCGGGGGTATGGTTTGAGTTTATCAGGCATAATACATTACCTGACCTGGAGTAATCTACTGTATGGCAATGTCCGGGGTATGGTTTGAGTTTATCAGGCATAATACATTACCTGACCTGGAGTAATCTACATTACAAGGCCTAATGAAATCTACTGTATGACAATGGCCTGTATAAGGTTTGAGTTTTATTCAGGCACAATACATTACCTGGCCTGGTGTAATCTACTGTATGACAGTGTCCGGGGGATATGGTTCGAGTTTATCTCCACAATACATTACCTGGCTTGGTGTAATCTACTATATGACAATAGCCGGGGTATGGTTTGAGATTGTCAGGCACTATACATAACCTGACCGGTTGTAACCTACTGTATGACAATGGCCGGGATATGGTTTGAAGTTATCAGGCACAATACATTACCTGACCTGGAGTAATCTACTGTATGACAATGGCCGGGATATGGTTTGCGTTTATCAGGCACAATACATTACCTGGCCTGGAGTAATCTACTGTATGACAATGGCCGGGATATGGTTTGGGTTTATCAGGCACAAAACATTACCTGACCTGGAGTAATCTACTGTATGACAATGGCCGGGATATGGTTTGCGTTTATCAGGCACAATACATTACCTGGCTTGGTGTAATCTACTGTATGACAATGTCCGGGGTATGGTTTGAGATTATCAGGCACAATACATTACCTGGCCTGGAGTAATCTACTGTATGACAATGGCCGGGATATGGTTTGGGTTTATCAGGCACAATACATTACCTGGCCTGGAGTAATCTACTGTATGACAATGGCCGGGATATGGTTTGGGTTTATCAGGCACAATACATTACCTGACCTGGAGTAATCTACTGTATGACAATGGCCGGGATATGGTTTGCGTTTATCAGGCACAATACATTACCTGGCTTGGTGTAATCTACTGTATGACAATGTCCGGGGTATGGTTTGCATTAATCAGGCACAATACATTACCTGGCTTGGTGTAATCTACTGTATGACAATGTCCGGTGTATGGTTTGAAGTTATCAGGCACTATACATTACCTGACCTGGAGTAATCTACTGTATGACAATAGCCGGGGTATGGTTTGAGATTGTCAGGCACAATACATTACCTGACCTGGAGTAATCTACTGTATGACAATGGCCGGGATATGGTTTGAGTTTATCAGGCACAATACATTACCTGACCTGGAGTAATATACTGTATGACAATGGCCGGAATATGGTTTGCGTTTATCAGGCACAATACATTACCTGGCCTGGAGTAATCTACTGTATGACAATGGCCGGGATATGGTTTGCGTTTATCAGGCACAATACATTACCTGGCTTGGTGTAATCTACTGTATGACAATGTCCGGGGTATGGTTTGAGATTATCAGGCACAATACATTACCTGGCCTGGTGTATGACAATGAACGGGGGATATGGTTTGAGTTTATCTCGTACAATACATTACTTGACTTGGTGTAATCTACTATATGACAATAGCTGGGGTATGGTTTGAGTTTATCAGGCAAAATACATAACCTAACCGGGTGCAATTTTCTGTATGGCAATGTCCGGGTTATGGTTTGAGTTTATCAGGCATAATACATTACCTGGCCTGGAGTAATTTACTGTATGACAATGACCAGGGGTATGGTTTGAGTTTATCTCGCACAATACATAACCTGGCCTGGTGTAATCTACTGTGTGGAAATGACCGGGGTTGTGGTTTGAGTTTATCTCGCACACTACATTACCCGGCTTGGAGTAATCTACTATATGACAATAGTCGGGGTATGGTTTGAACAGGAACAATGCATTACCTGACCCATTGTAATCTACTGTATGACAATTACCGGGTATGGGGACTTATGGCTTGAGTTTATCAGGCACAATACATAATCTGACCGGGTGTAATCGACTGTATGACAATGACCGGGGTATGGTTTGAGTTTATCAAGCACAATACATTACCTGGCCTGTTGTCCTATACTGTATGACAATGGTTGGACTATGGTTAAACTGTAGTAGATGCTATATATTACGTGACCTGTGGTATCCTACTTTTAGCAATGGTGAGGGTATGGTTAGACTTTAACATATAATACCTTATTTGTTGGAGAATATACCTGGCGGGGATATCGTTTACACTATCCCTTTAAGTGGGATAACAATAGGGTAAGCGTGAGGTTTGGTGGTCCCTAGAACCTTGTTTAAACCCTCAACGACCTTTTTGCCACTGACCGTTCCAAGGCGGTAGCCCAAATGTCAACCCTTTTAAGTTTTTGTGTCATATCTTGCCTTTTATTCATCTTTGTAGTTGTTGTTTGTTTCTGGGCGTGTTTATGGTTGATTGCGGTCCTTCTATGATACATTTCCTGCTCCCCTTTTATCTACTTATACTATAGCAGATACACTATATCTGCTGACCCGTTGTAATCTACAGTATGACAACGGTTGGGGTACGGTTAGTACACTATATAGGCACTATCCATTACCTGGAATATTGTAATCTACTGATTATAACGCTTTCTTTAGACCTGGCCTATTGTAATCTACAGTATAACAATGGCTGGAATTACATATAGATCAGGACAAATTTCGCGAATTTGCCAAACGGGATCGGCACGGTGTTGGGATGGTGTTCAAGTGGTTTGATATAGGGTCCTAAAGCCCCAAATATCCAAAACCCATGTTATTAAGTATATAGATTTACAAGGGGTCCGGCTTCCAAATTGCCATTCAGTGAAGAAAACATGAGTAACTGACCAGAAAATAAAGGATTAACATGGTCTTCTATTCACATAGAGCTCAATTTCAAGCTTTAATACATGTGTATCTAAAAAAAAAGGGTATTCATTTGTTTATAACATGTACCACCTTTGACACCAGACCACCGAAACAACTAACTTACACCAAAATATCAAAGTTGGAAGAGATCGCGTAACACCACCCCACTTCACTAAAACGAGCTTCCCGCTAACGGTGCAGTCAAAAACTCAACAGCCGATTTAAGACAAACATTAAATGTTTCACAAACCGTTGTGCTTCGACTGTGAATGTCCAAATGGTCTTCAGTGATACGTTTTGTTCTATTTGCACAAATATAAATCCAAGGACGCTGTCATCTTGTTTTTGAATTGTCACGTGACCAAAGTCTAACCGTGGACTTACCTGATTGGTTCCGTCGTCTGGTCCCAATCAATCAGGTAACTCCTTACGTCCACCGTTAGACTTCGGTCACGTGACAACTCAAAAACAAGATAGCATCGTCCTTGGATTTATTTTTGTGAAAATAGAGAAAAAAACTATCGCCGAATACTGAAGACCACTGAAAAACTCGCAAAACGACAAAAATGAATGACAATGTGAATAAGGTGGCTAAAAATCACCGTGCTCTCCAATGCGATTAATGTTAAGATATACACTTCTCAAAACTGCTAACTACACCGCTCACGTTTTGGGTTATATATATCGATGGGTTGAATGTTTTTCAATAAAATAAAAAGGAAATACCAATTCAATCATTTTTACATCATTTCATTTTATTTTTTTCATGGGCAATGCTAGAACTAAACCACAATAAGCAATTACAAACGACCCATGTAAACACTAAAGTCACACTTTTCCCATATCTACATGTAGATATGGGAAAAGTGTGACTTTAGTGTTTACATGGGTCGTTTGTAATTGCTTATTGTGGTTTAGTGTAGATATGGGAAAAGTGTGACTTTAGTGTTTACATGGGTCGTTTGTAATTGCTTATTGTGGTTTAGTTCTAGCATTGCCCATGAAAAAAATAAAATGAAATGATGTAAAAATGATTGAATTGGTATTTCCTTTTTATTTTATTGAAAAACATTCAACCCATCGATATATATAACCCAAAACGTGAGCGGTGTAGTTAGCAGTTTTGAGAAGTGTACAACATTTTGTGTTTGTAAAGTCTTATTTGGCCTTTTATTTATCTTTAAATAAGTTCTTTGTTTCTGTGTGTGTTTTTGGTTGACTGGCATCCTTGAATGCAGCTTTTCCTGTTCGATTTTTATATCTATATATAATATAGAAACACAAGACCCGTGGTTCTTCAGCACCTGTGAGCTACTTACTAGCCCTATTGTCAACCCTTTTGTATTTGTGACGTCATATGCCCCTATTCCTTATTAATATTGCCATTCATGTTTGTCCTTTTGCGTGTTTTTGGGTTTACTTTGTTCTGTGAAAGCTACATTTCCTGTACGACTTTTATACTTATTTCCTCCCTCAGAACAATTATCTGAGTCCCATTTATACCTGGGGCACGAAACATAGAGTCACGCAGTCCATGCATCGCCGACAAACAGCAAAAACGAAGAGAATATCTTGTGTAAAATATTCACATGAATAAATGAATGAATGAATGAATGAATGAATGATAGTTATCTACCACAACCAGACCCAGAGGTAGACTAGTTAAAACATTCACACAAAACGTCTGAATCAAACTCTATATAAACGCTTATTTTATTCATCGGAATCTACTCATGATAATGTTGGTAAACTCAGAACGTTGAGGAACAAAAATACAAAGATTCTTTCATATGCTTTTAATTTAATCAGTGTTAGATATAAATTGGAAAATTTACAATAAATTATGTACATAACTTGACAGACAGGCTAATTATTACAAATTCAAAACTAGATGAGAGTTTTATTGGCAATCTATTCCATAGTGATGGATATAAAATTGAGAGATAAGGCCCATCCATGGAGGAGGCCGTATGATATATGTCCGAGCGCATCTCTCTTTTAAGAGAAAAAATTACCTTCAATAAGTTTGCTTTGACTAGAGAATGGGGCATTATATGTGCATATAAACAACAAAGATCCATAAATTGATTATCCTCTTGTTTTTTTATAAGATCTGGCTTACGGAACGTCGGTGGTTATTCCCAGGTGCCCGCCCGTGCACGGAAATTGCCTCCGGAGGGGACCTGTTTTTTTTCTCTACTAATAAAAGCTGGAAAGTCGCCATATGACCTTTGCTGTTGGTGCGACTATAAAAAAACAATTCTGTTCAGTTCTATGCTTATATGTTTGACCAAACTAGATTTGTTAAAGGAATTGCCTTTTAATATTTACGACATTTTTTTTGTGTTTGTAAGCATTGTTGTTTTTGCTTCTAAATGCAGATAGTCATGTTAGATTCAGGTTGTTGTAAACATTTTAAGATAAGGATTCATACTCTTGATATTTAAATAAATTAAAAAAAATCTTTTCTATCTCGATAACAAGCAAACGCTTGCTACAGTTTACAGTTAAACTTAAATCTAACATTGGGCATATTGAGTTCTGCTGAACCCGGGGCTAGGAGGCTAGGGGGCTAGGAGGCTAGGGGCTAGACTTAAATCTAACATTGGGCATATTGAGTTCTGCTGAACCCGGGGCTAGGAGGCTAGGGGGCTAGGAGGCGTGAACGGTAGCAAGCAGATTTGACTACCGTTCCTGAACAGTCTCTGTCAAACCGAGACTGCAATATATTCGAATTTATCGTGTTCGGCCTTTTCCATAGGTCCACTCTCATACTCTTTTGCTAAAGCGTAAGTAGATCCTTTGTTTCATTATTATGACTAATATGAATCGTTGGTGTAATATGCTTGTTGTTCTATGTACATGTACTAACAATAATGCCATCTAACAAACTTGAATTTGTATACATAATATAAATATGTTCATGGGCCATTTGGTTAAAAACAATAAAATAATCTAGAAATATTTTTTTTCTAGTTTGTAAAATTATGATACATTTTAATATGTGCTTTTACTTGTGATAGACTAAATGTATTTTACTGAGTGTTGTGCTTAAGTTGTACTCCGTACAATCGTAGCATGTGTCTGCATGTAGGAACTCTTTGTAGGAAGTCCCTGTCGCATAGTATGTTTAAATTCACTGAGACATATGAGTGAATAAATGACGTAGTTAAATTAAATATAATTTACCAAAGGCTCAACAAAATAAGATTTATCTTATCTGGCGAGGATATCGTTATTCACTGTCTCGTTTTATTGGGATAACAATAGGGTAAGAGTGAAGTTTGGTGCAACTTAGAACCTGGTTTAACCCCACCAGCGGCCATTTTTGCCAGTCACCGTTCCAAGGCAGTAGCCTATTGTCAACCCGTTTATGTTTGTGATGTGTATTGCCTTTCAGTCATCTTTAAATTGGGCTAAGGTTATGGTGCTTGTAAAAACCGTCTTGAATTAAATATGCTTGTATTTTGTAGTATAGTATTAGTATTTATATTACATAAACTAACTCGCCAAATAATGGCAATTTACACTATAAAACCAATTATCAAAACCTGTCCATGTGTTCAGGTCATATAATAATGTATGTGTGCCGATTGTTATTATATGTTTATTAACGGGTTCTGTAAATATCCGTGACTGAACATGCGTAAAGTGTATTATGAGTTGGTAAATCTTAATTCGAAACTCCTGTTTTGAGTTTTGGCCTGTCTAGTTAAGGCTGTTTAAATTGTGTTTTATTTATTCTCAAAATGCGTAAATTATATATATACCTCGTCGTCAGTAGGTTTAGAAACGGTGTACATAGTTTGTAAAATTTGGTTGTTGTTGGTGGGATAGCTACTTTAACATACATCGAACGGGTAAAACATGTACAAGATGAACACACTTCAAAAGTATGCAGTTTAAATAAAACAAATACAATGAAACTATTGCAATACAAAAGTATACCCATATGTGTAAGCGATTTTAAATTTTTTATGGCGATATGACACAGAAAACAGCTTATTATTTTAATGAAGATATGACACAGAAAAGAATATTTGTCTGGAACATAACTATCAACATATATAATAGCATACACAATTTCTCTCACACACACACATAGGCACACATACACACACACGCATGCACGTACGCACTGACACATGCACACACAATGTGCATTCACTAAGCAAACGTTTTTTTTATTTGTAGCAATAAGTCGACGGCATGGCCTATATATCTCTATAATATAAATTTTAGTAATAGCAGTAAACATAATATTAATAATTACACTAAGTATGCATAATAGACAGACTTGTGAAACAAACTTTTGAGTTAATATCCATCAAAAAACAAAATAAAAAAAACAACAAGAAACAAACAATGTCCATGAGGTCTCATATCTCAATTAATTTTCCCATAGGGTTACTGTACAGCCTTTTCCAACGTCTGAGCTTTCAAAGCTGGGCAGCGCAGACATTGTTGTTTGTTTGATATCTTCAGTATATCCAAGACTAGTAATTTAAAACAATAACATACGTAAGTTAACCAGGTGAGTTTCTTTCTCGCTCATGTTTATGTGAAACTTATGGAAAATACAAATGCATACACTATCTAGCTGAATATGTGGTGCTTCAGTCAAACACTTCTGAAAGTTGAATGAAAACTCATATCACATGGGATTGTCTGTATAATCTGTCTTTTACACTGAAGATGTATGTTAAAGTAAAGAAAAGACCTTTTGTCAAAGTAAAAATTGCCTAAACTTGAGAAAAATGTAGAATTATTTTCTGTTTTCCTTTTGTCTCTAGGTCCGTGAGCTTTCAGGGGAGATACTAGAGGTGTGAAACCATGAGCCACAAAGCACAGCCCCACGAATCAGTCTGGGTTTAAACCAATGAGCAATTTTTCACTATTCAATTACATTCAATATTATATTCTTGTATATACGAGTGGTTTCGGATATTATTTTTGTTGGTTGGTGAGGTATAAACACTCAGTTTTAGTAGCATCCTCGGCAAATCTCAATTCATATGTCAAGTTTTCATCACATTTCTATTTCACAAGTTGTTTAAATCCTACACGATGTTTCAGATAATGCCATGCCGTCCAAATCCCCATTCGCCATATTTGTGCTCCGAATTGAAGATATTATGTGACCGTTTGCAGAAGAAATAGATTCGTCTACCGTAACTGGGGTTTCGCTAGTCATGTTCAAAGTGGTTGGAAGTAAGGTTAACTCTTGTCCCGAATCTGAACCGCCACCTCCCATAGTACTACTTCCTTTCATGATGAAACTAAAATGGAAAATACAAATAGTATACAGCTGTTGACTTGTCTTTGTGGCTTTAAAACAGAATAGGGCTTTAGCCGGTGCCAGTGGGCATTAGAAGTGCTATATTCAAATTACCTCTCATAAACGGAATCAATAAAACCAAGTGTGCTATTTTTCGCAAGTTTATGTTTGTTTCTTGCAAGGGATGGACCTCTTTTCGGTATTTATTGTTATTTGTATTAACCTATATTTATTTTCTTTACTTAATTTTATCTCCATAAATACTATTGGTCATTATTTTCCAAGATTATTAAAATCATATTTCTCGAACATTTTGTGAAATATAAAATAACATCGAAGGTTAGCTGGGCGAAGGAGTTGATTTGATAGAGTTGTGAAATGAAATGGCGTTGGTTTGAAACGGTTGCAGTCTTAAGTACCTTTCAGTATTTTGCTACTAAGTAATACATACAAAATACCAAATAATGCCTGCATTTCTAATATAGGATAATATATTAGTTACTCCAGATCTGTCGTCGTCAATTATATCCTTACAAAATAGGCCAACTGTTAAATAATGTCTATGTATTATTGTTAAAAACTTACAAACCGAGCCGTTCGTGTCTTCGGCAATACATCACTGCAAGTACTATGCCAATAAACGCAATGAAGAGAAAAACAAGCTGATAGCAAGACCATTTTCTTCTGACCATCCATTGTCTAGGGTAAAATAAAAATATTATAATAAAAGTATTTAATCACTGGTACATAGTATATGAAAATACAGATCCTCATTTTCGCATTCGAATTACAAACATAACCAATTACGTACTAATGTATGAATAGGTTCTTCTGATAAGGTAATTGGTTGTTAAATAGCATGAATCTAACATTATTGATTGCCAATCGAATAAAATATATAAATAAAACACGTACTTCTTATTTCTGTTGTATGTAGGTCTTGTTCCTTAGTCACCGTTATGGAATTGCATTCTGCGTCCTGTAATACGGTGCACGTTGTGTTGTATGTAACGCACGCCGTGCATGGTTTGCACGAATCACGGGACATAGTGTTAGAAAACGTTTCCCCTTGAACACATGGCTGGCATCTATTTTCTTTAGTTCGACCTGAAATATTAAGCAAGTATATATATAATGATCTGATCGTAAACCCAAACTAATTAAACTGGGCATCTCAAGTTAAAGGGTTATTGGAACGAACAGGATTTAGTGAAGTTTGGTATTCTCAAGGAGTAGTAAACATAACGTATTTCATTAATATATTTAAACAACGAATTAAAGATATGTTTATACAAAATTGGAATTCTAAATTATCGGATTCCACTAGAGCTAGTACATACAGAATACTATCAGAGTTCAGGTTTAAGTATTATCTAGATGTACTAAATATAAAGAAATTTAGATCTTTGTTTACAAAACTAAGAGTCTCTAGTCATAGGTTAGAAATAGAAACTGGTCGATGGCATAGACCAAATAAAACACCAAGATCCGAAAGAAAATGCCAGATATGTGATATACTAGAAGACGAATTTCACTTTGTATTGGAGTGTTCACTATATCAAGATATTAGAAAAGAATATGTTAACAAAAAAATTTGGAAACGGCCAAACATACCAAAATTTATTGAACTTATGACAACAGAAAACAAGAGTTTATTAAAGAAACTGTCCGTTTTCATTTGTAAAAGTTTTAAAAGAAGAGACGACATGTTTTATAAATAATTATCACTTTTCTCCATTTTTGTCCACAGATATAAATGTGTTCTGATCAGTACTTAGGAATATTAATTTAAAAATATATATTAAACACTTATATACTTAATAGCTGTCAAATACGTTTCAACTAGTAACATATACAGGTGATCTTGAAACTCACCTATGAAATTAGACAAATTGTCATTAACTGGAAAATATTGTGTGTATTTCATATACATGTTTATATGTATGTACTATTTGCATGTGAACTGTTGGGCGTAATGCCTTATGTTTGAATAAAATATCTATCTATCTATAATAATGTAAATACCAACATACTGTTCATTATAATGATTGTTCCAAAACAGACAACTCACGTACGTTAAATATGTAATATGTTTGTAAGAGTAGCCTATCTTAGAACAACAATTAATCAATAGTGCTGTTAAATATGCTTCATAATTGTATTACATTATCGATTTCAACATGACAAAGCTTAAGTAGGTGGTCAGTGTATACTAGTTTAAATACATGTACTACACAGTAAATACAAATACATGTATGCATTTCTGTGACTAACGTTTCACTTAGTTACTTTTAAACTACATGACAAGCATTTAAACTACCCAATGAGTATACATAATCTTATGTGATTAAGTGTTTCACGGAATGCGAAGTTCTTTTTAAACTACACAAGCCCATATATATGTGTACTTCTTAAACAACACAATGTGTATGAAAAGCATTTAAACTACCCAATGAGTATAAATTAACATATCTGAGTGTTCACTGTATTGTTTGTAACTGTCTTAGTAACTATTAATTTAAACAATGAGTATACATTGTATAAGCCGATTTATGTCCCAAAGTTTTAAATGCAGTGCTAACTGTAATAGTGAGTATACAATAAGGAAAAATATGTCAAACCTGCATAATTTGACAGTTGATAAGTATGGCAGTATATGTATATTTGGAGTATAAACATATTGTGATCATCTTTAACTTGTTACCCAGGCAGGGATAGTGAGGGATTGTGATAACATCGTTTGCCTTGCCTTTACTCTAGCTGACGTTACTAATATCTCGTAACGTTGACACATTATGTATAAACGATCTTCACTCGCATCCTAACATGGATGATGATTGAGTAGTTTTTACTTATTTATTTTACTAAATTATAGGCATACATTATTGCACGACTGGAGAATGATTTACCGTTCTTATCTGTACCAGCTGGTTGAGGTTTATTTCTTTGGATACAGAATGTTTAAACATATTTATTTTACATAGATTGCGAAACAAGATCTTGCAACTTAGATTAATCACTCTCGATGGGTTCCTGGGTAGAACCAGTACTAAGCAATGTGATTTAAATATCTTGCTCAAGGATAAATAACGTGGCCGCGACGGAGGATCAAACCCACGACCTCTCGATCATGAGTTCGGCGCTTTACCACTGGACTACGCATTCCAGATACAGAATCATGGAATGGAATAATATTTTCTCTATAATCCTTCTGTTGTATGTGCTCTGTGTCAATTACACTTATACGATCTGTCATGGGTGCTTGTTGCTTATAAACTATTTGTTTAATGTGAGGTCAAGCATAGTACTATTGCTCAATAGCTGTTATCTACCTTTTTGCATTGCATATCATCCCCTCTTAAGACAGCTCGCTAATTTTCTCATGAAGATGTTCAATGGTGTTATTTTTGTAGTTCAATCTTTCATCATAGTAAGTTTGTTGTCTTATCATGTTAGTGTTGATGCATTCGTTCCAAATGCTTACCTTTTATAATTCAATAGTCAGTTCATCACATCTTATTTAGTGAAATCAGTTTGTTTTCCAGTTCATGTTTTCCAGTTCCATGTTTGAAACTTTTAACATTTCAGAACCCATACTTAGAGCAGATATATTGTTTTCCAGTTTGTTAAATCAAATTTCATGATTATTTGTAAGCTTCATTATTGTTTCAGTCTGCTCTTTGGCTTTTTGTCGCAGGGTCTTTTCAGTTTCAGTTTCCCAGAGAGAGGAAAGGATACATAGAAATCCGGAAAATCTCAAAGGATCAGTAAGTAATAATAATACTGATTTGTAGTCGGGGCGACTGTTTACGGCTTCCACACCGCACTAAACACGTTCATGATGCTCAGTATAATATCGATATAATTATAAACTTGTGGTTCATCTCCGCTTAATTGCCTCGTACGACACACAGGAGAGACGTTGGTCTTATTCATGACTTTAACTTACATTTCTCAAATAGTCTGTGAGAGCTGGCGTGGCGCAGTCGGAAGCGCGGCGGAGTTGTAACCGGAGGCTCCGCGTTCAATCCTTCGTGGTGCCACTGAGTTTCGTCGGTGTGTTCTTGGGCAAGACACTTTCCCTTAGCCTCGTCCGTCGGATGGGGACGTAAACCGGGCGCTCCCATGAATCGGTCGATCCTCCTTGCACGTTAAAGAACCATAGAAATCTATTCGATAATAAGAGTAGGGCACGGTTCCCGGATTCCTATGTATTCTTCCCTCTCTCTGGGGCGGCTCTAAATAACCTATACTGTTGTTGATGAGCCGTTAAACAACATTCAATTCAAATAGTCTGAATTTTAATACCCCCACCAAAGCCTGGTGTTCCCCCTTTAACGAAACAACAATGCAACTCAAGAATAACCATGAAAATAAGGCTTGAAATGGCCTTGAAAACGCGCTATATGTCTTAAAAAGACGCGGAAGAGTTAAATGTTTAAAAACACACTCAGTAGTGTTATCTTTACTGGTACTTTGGGATCAACGAGCCCAATATATCAATATATGTGGCTTTGAAGTATAATTCCGCTTAAGCCGGTGCTAGGGTCTGTGAGAGGTGTTGTTTCCATACATTAACTCTCATGAACAGACTCAATAAAACCGAGTCTGCTACTGTATTGCCTTGGTTGTGTTTATTGCTTCCAAAGGATCTCCGTTATTAGTACTTATTGGAAAATAAGAAACTAAAACTGACAAGAACCTGCGACAAAAAGCCAAAGAGCAGACTGAAACAATAATGAAGCTTACAAATAATCATGAAATTTAGTTTAACAAACTTTAAAACAATATATCTGCTCTAAGTATGGGTTCTGAAATGTTAAAAGTTTCTTACATGGAACTGGAACTGGAAAACAAACTGATTTCACTAAATAAAATATGTGATGAACTGGCTATTGAATTATAAAAGGTAAGCATTTGGAACGAATACATCAACACTAACATGATAAGACAACAAACTTACTATGATGAAATATTGAACTACAAAAATAACACCATTGAACATCTTCATGAGAAAATTAGCGAGCTGTCTTAAGAGGGGATGATATGCAATGCAAAAAGGTAGATAACAGCTATTGAGCAATAGTACTATGCTTGACCTCATATTAAACAAACATTTTTGAGCATCAAGCAACCATGACAGATCGTATAAGTGTAATTGACACAGTGAACATACAACAGAAGGATTATAGAGAAAATGTTATTCCATTCCATGATTCTGTATCTTGAATGGGTAGTCTAGTGGTAGAGCGCCGAACTCATGATCGAGAGGTCGAGGGATCGATCCTCCGTCGCGGCCACGTTATTTATCCTTGAGCAAGATAATTAAATCCGCATTGCTTAGTACTGGTTCTACCCAGGAAGCCATCGAGAGTGATTAATCTAAGTTGCAAGAACTTGTTTCGCAATCGATGTAAAATAAATATGTTTAAACATTCTGTATCAAAATAAATAAACATCAACCAGCTGTTACAGATAAGAACGGTAAATCATTCACCAGTCGTGCAATAATGTATGCCTATAATTTAGTAAAATAAATAAATAAAAATTACTCAATCATCATCCATGTTGGGATGCGAGTGAAGATCGTTTAGACATACTATGTAAACGATATGAGATATTAGTAACGTCAGCTAGAGAAAAGGCAAGGCAAACGATATTATCACTATCCCTTAGAGGAAACGGATAAAAGAAACATTGTAATACAGTTTAATAAAAAGGTGACATAACTTGAGAAGAATCGGCATAAGATAAAAATATCAAAACACGACAACATTGACAACGGTGCATTATACAGGGAAAATATACTTCCCTATGACCATGACACATTATTATGACAATAGTACTGGGATCAATCAAAGAGCATTAGGTCAACAAACAAGCTCAAACTGTCGTTAGCGAGAATATAGGAAAAATTAAAATGACATCAGAACTGGACTCAATCGAGAAATATTGACAAACAAAGACAGCTTGAATAAAAATGGGGGAATCGTACAAGACCAATACATTTCAAATTGGAATAGGATGATCAAAGAAGCAATACGTCAGGTCTGGCCAGAACAGGAGGATGACTAATGACTTAGCAACAGCTATCATCAACATTTAAAACATATATATATTAATGCTCATGATGCATCTATTAATGTTTAAGCAATTATGAACTCTGTTAATAGTCACAAACACAGGGAACTATTGAAATATTACAGTTATACTATACACTAGTACCCAGTTATATTTTATTTTATGACTTTAAAACGGAATGTACATTCAGTCACCGTTCACAATTTGAGAAAATTATGATGACAAAATAAATGTTTTTTTAGCATTCAAAACCAGATACTTTGTGTCGTGTAATGTAAAAATTTAACCGTAGTTATAGGCTATGAGCTAGGACCTAAATTTGAGCCACTAGTACCATTTGAGGGTACGAAGGCTCATAATGATTTTAGTACGGTATAACCTCCTAGGGTTAGAACATGTGTGATAGCATTGTATTACTCATTGCCAAATGTGTTTTACCTCCCCTTGTTTACCATACCTTTAAACTCTCAAAGCTTGATTTTAATGATGGTGTTGTATAATAGTAAACTCTGACTTCCATAGATATGTAAACAGTCAAGGTTAAGTATGAAATTCACACATAACCTAGTTCAATAACTTGAATTCATATTTCAGAAAAAGCAAATTGAATTATTTAACTATATGATTTAACAAGTTAAAGATGCTCATAATGTGTTTATACTCCAAATATACATATACTGCCAAACATATCAACTGTCAAATTATGCAGGTTTGACATATTTTTCCTTATTGTAAACTAACTATTACAGTTAGCACTGCATTTAAATGTATACTCATTGTTTAACTTAATAGTTACTAAGACAGTTACAAACAATACAGTGAACACTCAGATATGTTAATTTATACTCATTGGGTAATTTAAATGCTTTTCATACACATTGTGTTGTTTAAGAAGTACACATATATATCCATTGTCGTAATGGGATTGTGTAGTTTAAAAAGAACTTCGCATTCAGTGAAACAATCACACAAGTTTATGTATACTCACTGGGTAGTTTAAATGCTTGCCATGTAGTTTAAAAATAACTAAGGGAAACGTTAGTCACAGAAATACATACATGTATTTGTATTTACTGTGTAGTACATGTATTTAAACATTCTAACTACTATACACTGACCACAGATACCGGTTTAAAAAAAAAAGTTTTATAGAATAATAGAATATAAGACTTTTTTTTTTTTTATTTATTTTTTAAACCGGTAGTATTTAATAGAATATAAGACTTTTTTTTTTTTTTTTTTTTTTTTTTTTAAACCGGTAGTATTTAATAGAATATAAGACTTTTTTTTTTTTTTTTTTTAAACCGGTATCTGTGACACTGACCACCTACTTAATATTGATAATGTAATACAATTATGACGCATATTGATTAATTGTTGTTCTAAGATAGACTACTCTTACAACCATATTACATATTTAACATACGTGAGTTGTCTGTTTTGGAACATTGAGTTGTGTGTGAATTAAAATTTAAATGCCCTGTTGTCATTCATATCTAGGCCCAAATTAAAAATGAATAACTTACATTCTCATCACAAATGACACATATGCTGCCAAAAAATCCACAGAAAAATGGGGGTCATGTATCTTCTAAGAAAGAACTTGTCTCATGAATGAATGCTCCCTTTAAAAACATAAACACTGAGATGCCATAATATTGTATTCATACACTCATTTCCATATAAGCAAAATAAATTAAAAACTCTCAATTTTAACATGGCAATGCTTGAAAAACGTAACAAATAGATCAACAATGTGATATAAACCAAAAATAGCACTTTAAATTAGTGAAAATGCCTTTTTTTACAAAAAGAAATGATAATTATTTATTGACGCCATTATGCGATACCCCAGGCCGACACTGTGAACAGTATGTTGGTATTTACATTATTATTTATGCTAGTAAAAACATCATTTTGATTCATAATAGTAATATCTCGTATTATAATATCAATGGATTACACTCTAATATAAATAATACGCAATAAAGCGGAGGTTTTAGACCATTGAAGTGAATTTAAATTGAAAAATTATGTGATATTAAATGTTGATCCAAATATAAAGAACGCTAAATCATACTTCCGATAGTGCAGACTATTTATATATAGAAACAGGGAGATATAAGAGACCAAAAGTCCAACCACGAGAAAATATTGTTTTTTATTGAAGATGAACGACACTTTTAATATATTTTAATATGTATAATCTCTGAAGTACAGAGACTATAAACGTACTGTCACCGTTTACAAGCATAGATGGGAGTGATATGTATTCCTCTCTTTCAAAACTATACTGTATTTGTTTTTGATGCAGAGATAACCTCTATACCTATGCAGTACATATTATGACGCTTTTGATGCTAGTTCTAAAATAATTAAATTATTCTATATACCGTTAGTTATTTGCACTACAGTAATGCAAATAACGTCAATGTTTCATTTAAGATGGTATGCATTAATTCTAGTCAAAACCATTCCGCGGGTGTAAGAAAATTAACATATACATATAATTATGAGTATGTATGCAAACTATCGAATATGAACATTATATAGACAGATCGTTGCAGGACGTGTCTATCGCTTACATGAATGAAGTACACATGAGCGTATTTGCTCTGGGCCCTCGATACTCGTATATATATTACAGTACTTAATTAAAATCCGCGGGTTTTACTTGTATGTAATGTGTATGTTGTTATTATCATAGTATTTGATTTCCGTTGTGTATATTGTCATGTTCACATTGTAATGCATATTGTAATACAATATTTTATTCTGTTCTACATTTTCAAGAGTTATCTAAAATCTGATATTTTCGAATCATCAAATATCCATTTACATCCTTAAAACTATATATATATATATATATACACACACAGGCATGGTAGAAACTTTTTAAAAATGAAATACAATATTGTTTATTTTTTTAATTGTTTTTTTATTTTTCAAATCATTCATAACATATTCATTATGTTAACATATTCATTATGTTCACTATAAAATGCATCATTCATAATAGTAGATAATATTGACTACATCTATTGTAATAGTAGTTATTATATCAATATACTATTTTATATAGTTATTATGTAACATGTTGTTTTGTTATAATGTTAAAGACATTTTAACCCGCCAAGCAACAGCAAAATAGCACTACACAAATTGCATATAAACATGTATCCAGGCGCCCAAGGTCATATGCGCAGATTAATAGAAAATGTTTATTCACGGGTTCCAAAAACGCCCGCGATTGACTATGCGCAAAAACGAAGCACGATTTGGTAACTCTTAAATCGACTTTCCATCTTCGGGATCTAGACTAGCTGGCTAAGACCGTTTGCATTGTGTCATTAGAATTCGGACTCTAAAAATATGCAAGCTATACATATACCTCGTCGTCAGTAGGTTCAGAAACTTTGTACTTACGATGTAAAAGTTTGGCTGTTGTTGGCGGCATAGCCACTTTAAGACAAAGAAACAAAAATATTGATTTTTTCTCTTGGCATCTACATGTTAAGTAGTTAAAGGTACAATCTAACATATAACATTATATTTAAATTGTGTATAAATAAGCGGGTAAGTTTGAACAGTATTCATCTTAGATAGACCTCATACAATGGATTCATTGTAGAAAAGTAGAAATAGAGATTTGAGATGCAATTTGAGCTGAGGACATGACAATTTAGTTGTCACAATATCTAGCGCAGTATATATATATGAATGACCCCCCACCCCCAAAAATCAAAAAAGAAAATACAAAATAAATGATAGTTCTGCGGTAGAATGTTTCGTGAAACAGTGTCAGTTATAAAAGTATATACGTTAACGTGTACACTTCCGGGAAAATCTAGGCCCACTGCAAATTTAGGCAGATGGGTAAAATTCCCCCAAATTTGTGTTCATTTTGTCACTGTTTTATGTTCATTATAAACGTTCAGTAATGTTTCAGGTGTTACTTGAGTATTGAAAAAAGACAGTGATGAGTGATTACAAAAGAAAGTTGCAGCATATCTGCATATCTGCAGGTGAACAAGTTCTAAGCCCATTCTGTATATTTGTTTTATCTCGATGTATCTCGGGTGCGCCTGGAATATGTATTGTTTATGGCGCCATATAACGTTTCTGTGTTGGTGCTCCGTAAAACAAAAATCAACTCAACTAACGTGAAGGAGCTTATCAAGCTTCCTATTTAGCACCAGTTTAGAACATAACTATATATGAAAACAATAGAAGAAAATACACTAATACGCTTCCAAACATGCAATTACAACAAGAGAATACATATCTTTAAACATACATAGCGTCTAGCATGCATACCATGCAAAAGAAAGGAAGATTAATAAAAATATAACCAACAGCTCAAGAAAAATGAAGTTCAAAAGAGAATAATAAATAAGCATAGTACTGGCCTGCTGGTATCTGTTAAAAAATGAGGACATGATCTATTATACCACGTTTAAAATATACGCCACAGATACAGGTAAGGTAGCTGTCACAGTATTAGTTAATTCCAAAATCTCAAATAGTATAGAACGTACGAGCTGTAAACAAATAATATAGTTTTAATTAATTTAGGGAGATAACAAAACAGTAGTTATCGGAAGGAAAAATGTCAACCAAGAGGAATGACACAATATGTACTAATCTGCCGTCAATCTCTTTCTTCGCAACACACCTTCTTTAGTCATCCTATATACTAACATACTTTAAAAACACTGTATACATTATTTTCGGTGTGTCTTAGAATAAGATGATCATATACTAATTGTACTTTTAGCTTTTTTATCAACTTTCCAGCATTCAAATCACACTGTACGGAAACAATCTCCGTGAGGAGAGCACACTTTTCAACAAACAAAAGTGGAGTTGATTTTCTGTTCCTTAAAGGAGATAAAACTTTGTAAATAACACAATGTGCGTTTTTAAAAAAAAGTATGAAAGGAGAAATTTGAAAATCGTCGAACACAATAAATACAAAAAATATTTAAATATGAGACTGTTCATGAACAGTAGTGAAAATTGCTTGCTACCGTTCACGCCCTCTAGCCCCGGGCTGAGCAGAAGTCAATATTTAAAATGTCAATAGTTCAGAAATTTGAGCCATCCCGAAGATGGTATGCATATGACGGTGAACATGGAACCTTCAATGAGGTATTTTCGCACCATTCCATGGCCAGCGGCGTATGGTTTCTAACAAAAGTTTTGCCTAAACGAGAAAACAATGGCCAAAATAAACAAAATAGAATTTAGTTGAGAGCAGAGGTTATGAAGCCTACGTGTCACAGGAAACAGTCAAAAGACTGAATTAAAACGCAGTCAACATATCCTAAGGGTGATTAAACAATACTTTAAAGGCTGGAGTAGTGGAACCACCCATTCGAAATTGAATTAAGAAAACAAAAGTATTTAAGAATGTACCACCGATATATATATATATATATATCGGGCTCAGTCGTTCAGAATATATACAAGTCGTTCGGCATATATACAAGTATGGGGTTGTATCATTGGTATCTCAAGAAGCATGAAACTTGTTGGCCATTAACGAAATTTGTATAGCCTACTGTAACATTGACAATGACCTTGAGAAAACGGGCACGTATGTGGCGCATCCCTGTATATGGTCGTATGAAAGTTTCAGCCCGAGAGATCAATCTTACATGGACAGCTTTACAATACAAATGAAGTACACATTCAATTTAAAAATCAGATTACAAATGAATAACATCATCCTACCGAGCTCAGTCATATTCAAATGTGTAGTACGTGAATACATTTATCAACGTGTTTTTAACTTGCTGGATGATTGAGTCAGTCTGTCCATCTAGGAAAATGCTTGTAATTCATCCTAAACTTGGTGTAAAATTAATTTGAATGCATGTTGTCAACTAGTGTTCGAGTGCGCATGACGTAAATAGTGTTTACCTCCGGAATGGCAACTATTCGTAAAACAATTTTAAACAAATTGCATTCAGTGTTAGTCGATCAGAAATGTCATTTAATAGCGTGATTTTATAATTAAGATTATTTCTAAGATTATAGTATAACTAATTGTTCGAGTCACCTCCGACTACGGGAATATGCGTTGTGGTACTTCTGATAACTTCAGAGTTGCGGAAATTTCCAAAGTGGTACTCGATTTTCCGAAGAGGTATCTTTTGGTGCCCCGAGGTAGCAAGTGGTAACCTTTTGCCGTTCGGCATTTACCACATCGTAGTTTTTGTGGTTACCTCATTCAACGATTAAAACTGGAGTCCAAGAGAGAATGTATCTCCTACTCCTAGAGTATCAATACTCAACTAAATTAACCTTATATTTGTGCATAAGTTCAGAACAAAAATCAGGTTCGTTGTGGATAATTCTATAGGCTTATTTTATTAGTCAGATATAATTTTAAACGAGTTCCCATTTCCAGGGACACCCTTTCTAATAGCCACTTCGCGCCGAGGTTTAACGGTTCACAAACTGCTCGCTGTAAAAAGTCTCCCCGTGCTACGAATCGGTAGTGTTAATTTTACTGGTCCTTTAGGATCAACGAGCCCAATATATGTGGCTTTGAAGTAGAATACCGCTTAAGCCGGTGCTAGGGGGCGTGAGAGGTGTTGCTTCTTACATAACCTCTCATGAACAGACTCAATAAAACCGAGTCTGCTACTTTATTCTCTACTGTATTCTCTTGTATGTGTTGTTGTTTTTTATTTGATTTAAACAGATTTTATTGCCAATAATTTGTTACATTATGTCATATGGAAAAATATCCACATATATACAATAGAAATATTATAGTCACAAATGGGTCGGGTAACAAGTTCAATCAACATTCCTTTAAACCCTTCCCAGGATGTGTTTGTTGCTTTCAAAGGATCACTCTTATCTGTATGTATTGAAAAGAAAAGAAAAGTGTATTTTTGAAAATGAGGACACGTGTCTATAAGGCGGTCCACATTGGAAAAAAGAAAGTTGTTTCTTAAGAAAAAATATTTTTTGAAAAAGAGGACACTCTCTATAAGGCGGTGTGACCAATTTAAAAAGGATGTTTCTCTTAAGTAAAGTGTGTATTTCAAAATGAGGACACGGCTCTACAAGGCGGTGTGTAAACAATGAAGAAGTTTTTGTCTGAAAATTATGTTTTTTTAAAAAGCGGACACATCGCCTTATATAGCCGTGTCCTCATTTTAAAAGAAAGTTGTAATAATGTGACATATGGTAGGCTTATTCCGGGGAAAGGGTTTCTTTCGGGGATAAATACTTACAAAACGGAGCTTGGATTACGTTAAGGGCGTAAAGAACACATTTTTGGAAATTTGGACACGCATTATCTTGTTCAAATTAGTGATATTTGTCTGTGTTTTTAATTAAGACACACCATTAACCCTGTCAATGATTCAAGTTCTGAAGGGACCGTATTCAAAAGTTAATCAAATTAGAAGGCCATTAATAAGAAGATTTTATTCATTTGGAAGGAAATGCATATTATTTATATTTATTGTGAGGAAATTAAATAGAATATTCTGCGAACTCGCTATTGCAGTTGAGCATAACATGTCCGACTTTTTGTTTGTTTTTATCACGTATCGGTATCGGTAAAGCCCGACACTTTAGTCCAATGAAAAACGCCAAAACATAATGTGCTCCATGAACATAGACTGGTATTATACCAGTTACTAAGATAAATCAAAGTGCAAAATTTGAATAACTCAAATTGGGATAGGGCCCATTTCAGCATGTAGTGTGTTGATTTTGAACGTTTGGACTTTGTAATTTGTTTGGTACAATATGCCCACCAAGTGGAATTGTAATTGGGATTGTGGAAGATGGGATATAATCCTTATGAGTATACACCCATTTAAGATATCACGTATATGTAACATGAGGGAATATGTGTTTAATGAAGACAATACAAGTATACCTCAGGGGACTTTTTGCCACTGACCATTCCGAGGCAGTGCCCATATTTTCAACCCGTTTATGCTTGTGGTGTTGCCTAATTTTCTTCTGTTTATCCTTGTAATGTCTTGTTTGTTTTCAATGCATATTTTGTTCCGTGAATGTTGCATTTTCTGACTGACGAAGGTTTTATATTGGACCAAACAAATTACAAAGTCCAAACGTTCAAAATCAAAACACCACATGTTGAAATGGGCGCGTTCCCAATTTGAGTTACTCGATTTTGCACTCAGACCATGAGTAATGTGGGATATTTTTTCTGTAGTTTCAAATGCCAGACTAGACTATGCCCAAACATTTTGTCCCTCCGTTGAAATCCCATTGGCAACATCACCAAAAATAAAAATACACAGACTTTGAAGAATTATGTTAAATTATTCAGAAATTTGCCATTGCATTTATAAAGTTGTATGTGTGGTGCATTTAGCTATTGAGTATATATATATGTTTCTTAAAAATGTGACGTCTTTAAATGTAATGTTAAGCATATATTTTCCCTGTTTGTATCAAATGGCTACTTTGCTACGTGGAAGTTCTGACCGTTCTCTGTTACTTTTAAGATGACTATAGAGATATGAACTTTATTCACATACTGTAGTAGGGTATGAATTAGTGTATTGACGAACTTTCTTCTCTTGTACCTTTTGTTGCAAGAGCAGAATTAAAAATTGTAATTGACACTTTTTATTAACATTACGCTTTTTACCACAGACACTGGACTGTCAAAAGAAAAAATTGGCCTTGCTATCAGCTTGCCTGTTCTATCCATTGCATTTTTTCCCTACTACAGGCAATGTGGTATAGGTTACGACAATACAACAACAAGTAAGTGTTTTAATACAAAATGTACACGTTATTCAAGAGCTAATTTATTTTAAAACATGATAAATGGCAAGAGTTCCGGCTTATGTGCATTACGTTGTCAGAGTACTAGCTCTTATACCCCATCCAACCCCTTCTCCAAGAAACGAAAACGGGGCTGCTTGGGGTATGAAATATACCTTAATTTAGTCTTAAAAATAGATATAAAAATCGAACAGGAAAAGTAGCATTCAAAAACAGTCAACCACAAACACACACAGAAAAACTATTAAAAGTGTGGATATTGTAAAATTAAAACATTTTAATTTTAAACAGGTGATCGCATTTTTTTCAGTAAATAATGTTTTTAAACGTGTTTAATTGTCGAAATATCCATTATAAAATCCTGCTAATATATTCTTTCCCATCGCTTATTGGAATTAAGGCGGAACCGCGTAATGGACTTCACGAATTAGTTTCACTAAATGACCAATTGCACTTTCGAGTCTGTTTTCCAGTTCGTCAGTTTGTTTCTATTGACGCAATAACGATTATTTATGTTTTACATTTTGACATGATTTGTTAAACCACGGAGTTTCACGCTGTGTTAGCATCATGAAAACTTTCGTCACCAACACTTGCATTGACAATAGTGTTTTTCCGATTAATCGATTTGATCGATGATCGATCAGTTATGTCTTTGATTTGATTAATCGATTACAATTTTTCATGATCGAATTTACTCGGTTTTTGAACATTATGGCTTATTTCATTCTACTGTACTAAAATATACAAGAAAATAAAATGAGTTAAAATGTTGTAATAAGTAATCACATATTTATAGTGGGTATCACAACTTATTTTTTAAAATATAATTGTGTTGGTCAGTTTCATTCAGTTCCTTTACTACCAGAACATACTTGAAATGTGATTCTTTTTTTCATTATTGTCTGGAAAAGTCTTATGCATGTCTTTTGTAGCAGCCATGTTTACTCGATTAATGATCATTCATCGGTCGGTTAAATGTTCTGATGGTCGATCATGGATTTTCAGCCGATTTTGATGGTAAATCGTCGTAGTCACGCTTTAAGCTGTTCTAACGCAGACACCGGTAATTGACACCATCACACATCTGCGACAGAACCTCTTCTAATTCCGTTTAACAAATATGTGCGATTATAGCTGATTCTTTAACTGCGAACGCATGAACGTTTGCTCATAGATATATATTAAATAAAACTATTTTCATCTTATAGAAAAATGCTTCAAACTTGTGTAGGTTCCAAATGTCTCGAATCAACCCTTTTTCATCATCATCCTTAATCGATGTTTAATTTCCAAAACAGTTTATTAGTAATATGATTAAAAGTACTCTGGAGAAGATTGGCCAATGTTGGGTATTTCATTAATATTAGGGTAAATAAAATAACTATACAACGCAGACAAATTTTCTGACTGACGAAGGTTTCATATTGGACCAAACAAATTACAAAGTCCAAACGTTCAAAATCAACACACCACATACTAAAATGGGCGCTATCCCAATTTGAGTTACTCGATTTTGCACTCAGGCCATGAGTAATGTGGGATATTTTTTCTGTAGTTTCAAATGCCAGATTAGACTATGCCCAAACATTTTGTCCCTCCGTTGTAATCCCATTGGCAACATCACCAAAAATAAAAATACACAGACTTTGAAGAATTATGTTAAATTTTTCAGAAATTTGCCATTGCATTTATTAAGTTGTATGTGTGCTGCATTTAGCTATTGAATATATACATGTTTCTTAAAAATGTGACGTCTTTAAATGTAATGTTAAGCATATATTTTTCCTGTTTGTATCAAATGGCTACTTTGTTACGGTGAAGTTCTGACCGTTCTCTTTTACTTTTAAGATGACTATAGAGATATGAACTTTATTCACATACAGTAGTAGGGTATGAATTAGTGTATTGACGAACTTTCTTCTCTTGTACCTTTTGTTGCAAGGGCAGAATTAAAAATGTAATTGACACTTTTTATTAACATTACGCTTTTTACCACAGACACTGGACTGTCAAAAGAAGAAATTGGCCTTGCTATCAGCTTGCCTGTTCTATCCATTGCATTTTTTCCCTACTACTGATGATCGATCATTGATTTTCAGCCGATTTTGATGGTAAATCGTCGTCGTCACGCTTTAAGCTGTTCTAACGCAGACACCGGTAATTGACACCATCACACATCTGCGACAGAACCTCTTCTAATTCCGTTTAACAAATATTTGCGATTATAACTGATTCGTTAACTGCGAACGCATGATCTTTTGCTCATAGATATATATTAAATAAAACTATTTTCATCTTATAGAAAAATGCTTCAAACTTGTGTAGGTTCCAAATGTCTCGAATCAACCCCTTTTCATCATCATCCTTAATCGATGTGTAATTTCCAAAACAGTTTATTAGTAGTATGATTAAAAGTACTCTGGAGAAGATTGGCCAATGTTGGGTATTTCATTAATATTAGGGTAAATAAAATAATTATACAACGCAGACAAATTATCTCTGCTGTATTATACTGCATTTGTGATAATTCTCTCGAGTATATGTTACAGACAGAGTAGGAATTCATCGGATACAATAGAAGGAACCAGGAAGCAAGACACGACTCACCTATTAACTATCAGATTTTAATGTTCTGTCTATTATAACTATAATCATAGTTATTAAATTTGTATTGGGATATTATTTCACGACTTTAGGAGCGCAATATTTATGCGCTAAAGAACGGGTGCATATATCCCAATGTAAATATAATAACCTTTTTATTGCATACGCATTTTTAAGTTAGAACAATAAAATACGTTGTGACATTTAATTTTCACCAAAATAATTCATTTGAAACAAACATATTGTGGAAATTTTCACAATGAAATCAACATTGTTTACATGACGTGACATACTTTTTTTGACATGAACAGAACAGTGCATCAATCACGAACATTACACACCCAATATGACTTTACTACACGTCAATATGAGCGATTATTAATTAACTACTTAATATCTGCCGTGGTTTGCAGGAAACTGCACGCATCATATGGTAAAAACAAGGCCAATATGGAGAGAAACTCGGCCTGTATGAAAACACTCGGCCAATATGAAATTCAAGCAATCTGATTGGATAAGCCAACACAGCCAATACGACAAAGGCTTTGTCTTCTTTATACGCCATTTTGAAGAAAAAAACACAACGTCGCAGCTTTTCGATGATAAACTAGTTCGCCTATCTAATGTAGACAAACAAAATAATTAAGGTTTGATTATTTGTAAATTCGGTTACATCGACTTCGCTGAAATTTAGCTATTATCAAGTTCGTGTGTGATTTTCCCACGCGCCATCGAGCGGTAACAGTTGACGATTTATTTGAATCAGATACTTGTTATTAAATGTTATATTGGGAATATATCTCTTGTTTGTTCTTACCTGTAAATGATATTTAAAACATAGGAATAAAGAGAGATATTAAGTAGTTAAAATGTCATTAATTAAGTGTTTTCATATTGGCCCAGTTATTGGTCCTCGGACCGTCATATTGACGTTTTCTGTTACATTGATAGTAAACGGAGCTTGTAAATGCGTACGCAATAATGATCATTCCAGCACATGAAGGCTGTATATTTCCATTGCAATCCGTGACTTAAAGGGACACAATGCAATCTTGAATTAAAATTAGCCTCTCGATTTATTATACAGTATCATTTTGACTTTAATTCTGCTGGCATATATTAAGTTTTTAACATTTCTTCGTTACTCTACTACAGGTTTGAATATACTATTGGTGAAATTTAGTAAATAAGTATGAAAGAAGAAATTTGGAAATCGTCGAACACGATAAATACAAAACATATTGCAGTCTCGGGTTGATTGAGATTCTTCATGAACAGTAGTGAAAAGTGCTTGCTACCGTAATCATAAAAACGATTTGCTTTATTATACCCACGTTTTTGGGGAAAACAACAGGGTATATTAAAATCGCCTCCGTTTGTCCGTCTGTCCGTTACCGCATCTCCTCCTAAACCGCTGAATGGAATTCAACTAAACATAGGGTATGACATCACCATATGATGACGGCGTGCAAGAGCACTATTATTTTTGGCTCCGAGCCCAGGGGCCCTCAGGAGAGGTCAAAAGGAAAAATAAACTAAAAATTCAATTACACTGTCATTTTTTCATATTTTTGCACATAACTTGGTATATGTAATCGTCTATAAAAGAAAACAATATATCAAACGATTTTTATATTTCGCAAACTCGTACGTCTGCCCTGGGGCCCAGGGTGGGTGGGGCGGGAGGATTTGGGGTATATTTTTTTTAGCTCTACTGGCCGAAGGAAACATGAAACATGATTATGGGATTACACTGTAAACATTTGTTTCCTCCTATGTTATAGATGGGCCTGGAGGAAGTGGCATCAAATACACTAATAATGCAATTACGGTGTCATTTTTTCATACTTTTGCACATTAATTGGTATACTAGTCATCTAATAAAGAGATAAACAGCATGTCAAATGATTTATTATTTAAAACTCGGACGTCTTCCCTGGGGTTCGGGTTGGAGGGAGTGGGTGGTGGGTGGAGGGTAACAGGGGGTCAATTTATTTAAAAAATATTTCTCAAATGAACATTTTGATGAAGGGATTATATTGTATATACTGTTGGGCTGTGTGTGTGGGGTAGGGTGGGGGAGGACGGGGGGCAAGTGACCTGTGTGAATAAAACGTGGGTATTTTACGACGGCCGCGCCCTCTAATTCGTTCTAGTACTATTCTTATAATTAATATTAGTGATTGAACAAATGCAATTTATGTAGAAAAAATACCAGGACACCGCGAGATTACCATGTGACCCTTTAAATCGAATATGTCACAACGATATAATCTATGCAATAAATACTGAAAAGGTGATCCCTTGAAAGCAAAAAATACAAACAAGAGAGAAAAGTAGCAGACTCGGTTTTATTGAGAGGTAATTATAAGATGCAACATCTCTCACGCCTCCTAGCACCGGCTTAAAAAGCAACACAGAATGAGCTTGATGATCCCAAAGGACCAGTAAATAACACTACTGATTTGAAATCGGGCGACCTTTTACGGCTGCCACATAGCACAAACACAAACAAGAGAGAAAAGCTACGTTTCTTTTCATCGTGGGTACCTATTTTAGAGTAAAGAGTTAACTGCAAGTTCTGCAATAAAAACAATAAAAACGTCATTAGAAAAGTATTATATGTAAAATGTACTTCAAAAATACAAAATTATGTATGAGCTAAACATAACTTCTTAAAAGGACTAACATAAATGACAGCAGGGTTAACAGCAGGGTAATAAGTTGAAACACTAGTATGTTGAAGATTGCACAATCATGTAAATGCAGGTGTTTTATATTACTGTGCATTTCAGAGTGTCTAGACGTCGAATATGAATCGAGACTGTTTTTCTCTGTTTACAATTTGGCTGTAGCCATAGCCATCCGTTAAGCTTCACAAAGCCCAAAATTCATTTTACTCACCATGTTTCACTGTAAAAATAAAACAACATGGCGGAGTTATTTTTAGAAATTGTCGTCTGTGCATGACTGTTTCTAGGGTTCGGATGTACCAGTAGTCTATGCAGCGTGGTGTTTTATTCAATGATGGACAGCACCTCCAGCAATCGATCATAGTTTACTTTTATTTTGGAATGAAAACCATTATGTCGAGCAAATAAAAGGCAGTTAAATAGTAAAATGCGATTACAGTTTGTTATTTTACACCGTAGAAAAATGGAATGTTCCGCCATTTTGGTCTTCGGTTGTCAATAAAATTACATGTAAACGTGGGGTTCAAAATGATTTTTTGGCTTTGCGGAGCTTAGCGGAAGGCTACAACAAGATTGCAAACAGATCCAGGAGCGTTTGTTTTCATTCTATCTAATCATATCGGTATGAAAACATATAGAAAGTAATAAAAACAATTCGATTCATATTCGACGTCTAGGCACCCTGAAATGTACAGTAGACTAGCAAATTTACATCCAATTCATACTTTCAGGCAACTCAACAAGAAAACCACGGTAGTACGGTACTACAGTATGATATATGACAACGCTAATGACGCCTCTTATATAAACATTTCAAACAATGACAATACTCGTGTAGCATCCAAAAGCGACAGTCAGTTAGAAATTGGGATGGGGGATACTGTTTATACTATGGATACTGCCACAAACCAGCAGAATGGAACATGGATGGTAATGGACATGCAAAGTGATGCCCTGTTTTACAGGAAAGATGAACGATTAAACGACTAAATATTGCAGTAAATGGACATGGCGAGAGTATTGCAACACATTTTTGAAAACTATGGAAGTACATTATGAAAGAAAAGTACAGACAAATACATACTGGCAGGTCTTTCTGAATATTCTTTGGACGCAGCTCGTGTATCTCTAGACACGTTGTCAAAATAAGTTGTTGTAAGTGCACCCCCCCCCCCCCCACCTCCTGTGTTAAATAATAGAATAAAAACCTATTTCAAATACTTCCTTTTTAAATGTTAATAACCGTGTTAAATAATAGACCCCCCCCCCCACCCCCACCCCCCACCCCCGACCCCACCCCTCCCCCCGTGTTAAATAATAGAATAAAAACCTATTTCAAATACTTCCTTTTTAAATGTTAATAACCGTGTTAAATAATAGAATAAAAACCTATTTCAAATAGCTTCCTGTTTAAATGTTAATAACTGATCCCAACAAAAATCAATATGGGTTCATTCTTATAGATTATGTTCTAAAAATAAACTGAAAACAGTCAATGATTTCGGACAAAAGTATTTGTTTATTACGTCAGACATCGTATTGACAGGTTTACACAGCATGTGACGTCATTGAGCGTTTGCTCAGATATATCCCGATTGAAGTAGAGGTAAAATTTGAAAAGAACGTCTAGCATTCACATAAAGTAGCCAGGCAAAACACACATATCAATGCATGCGTGCATACAAAACAAAAGTGATATAGAATGCATGTGCATGCATGCATATTAAACAAATAATATATATAACATTGTATTTAAGTAATGTGTGAACCATCACAAATCATATAGGTTGTGCACTGTTGAAAATGGCCTTTCAGTGAGATAATACCCGCATTTAGTTGTATACGATTTATGGGCTTTGTGATGGAAATATCTATGAAAGAAGGTAATTAAAGAACAGCTGGGTCCGTATTCATAAAGCGTCTTAGCATTATCCTCACTTAAGTCAAATTTTATCAGATTTTTAAACACTTTTTTTTTATCGATTTAAGACTTTTTCTTAATATTGATAACAAGGTTATGGATAAATAAAGCATACATAAGAATCATATTGTTAGTAACTTAGAATTTCAGCTGTATTTTGGCGAGTGTAATACAAGTGAAATTCTAAGTTACTAACCATATAATGTTTTTATCGTGCAACTGTTTTAATAACATAATTTACCTGAAAAACAATGTAAATATACAGTTTACGTCTGCTGCTGTCAAAATACAAATGGAGGATAGTTTGTCAGGGGAAGTAACTTTGGCAAAAAACGTTTTTGGCGTTTAAGTCAATTTAATATCGATAATAAATGCAAAATACTTTCCTTTGGTAATGTATTGCATTTCTAAATGGATAAGCATAACAAATAGTGTGTTAATTTGTAGTTTAAATGGCTGATTCCTGACTTTTTAAGTCATTGAATAATAGCGTGTGTAGCCACTAGCATAATACAGCAGTTGAGCGGAAAATATTAGGTTAGTAGACAGTAGCTGTATTTGTATAGTAGAAACTTCAGTTGCATGATAAAGCTAAATATTAAGTCTTTAGTGTCCCTGAGAGGTTAATAAGGCTATTTAAAAAATATATTTAAAAATCTAAAATTTTGACTTAAGTCATATTTCCCACTTAAGTTGCTTTATGAATACGGACCCAGGTGTCTAGTTCCGTAGATATTTGCTGACAGGTCACAAAGGTGGCCCGTGGAAAAGAATTTAGTTTCCTGCAACTTATACGGTTGAAAATAAGCGTACCGCCTTCAACGGTCAATGACTAATGTATTTTTTGCGCTTTAAACTTTAACATGTTTAATGATCTAAATTCTATATAATTTAGAAAATATGATTATCGGTAAACAACTATTTGCAACTTATTTATTCTCGCATTATCGAATGTGACCATATGCTTTTCAGACTAAAGTTAAACGTGTTTGTGATACAATGCAATGTTTTGATATGTACAGAAAGAAGGTGTTGCCATTTTTTTTCAGAGGATATTACCTCTGTATATTTGCTTTATTGTCATGAAGGTCCTTTGGGATCATCAAGCCCAATCTATGTGGCTTTAAAGTATAATATCGCTTAAGCCGGTGCTATGAGGCGTGGGAGGTGTTGCACTTTACACTACCTCTCATGAACAGACTCAATAAAACCGAGTCTGCTACTTTATCTCTTGTTTGTGTTTGTTGCTTCCACGGGATCCACTTTTCAGTATTATTGGATGTCGGTAGCTTGTCGTGGGATTACGATTAATTAGCCTGTAAACATACAATAATAGTCATATACTTATACATATACGCTTTCTGTTTTAATACAAACATACATATCTGCTATATGTTTTAACAGAAAAGTACATTGTGTTTATTAATAATAGTATAATATTACTAGTATACAATTATGTGTTATAGGTCTCCATAAGCACATTAACAGCTGCATAATGTATACCTTGATATATTTTGTAACTAGATATAATAACGTTCGCCAAGATGATTTTACCTGAATTGTTTTTTTTAAAGACGTCTAGTTTTTAATTGTAAGAGCAGTGAACATTAAAAGCTGGATAACATTAATCTTGATTTACTTTGTATCTAGAAATGGTATTTTATCTGAATTGTTTTGATTATTTGCAATTGTTTTTAAGTCCCCGTGTGATTCCTGGACAAGAATAGGGCCACTGTGTATCCAGGCAGAGGGGTAAAATCCCCCGCCCCCACCAAATACATGTTCACTTTGTCATTTTTGTCATGTTCGTAAAGGTCTTCATCATCATTCCTGTATTGTTGCATGTGCTACTTGAGTGATGACAGAGAAAAAGTATCGAAGCACCAGGGAACATTGGATTAATTAAAAGAGAATTTGCAGCAACCCTGCAGTACTGCAGGTGGGAAGGTTGTTGTATCTCGATATCAGTAACTGGAGGGTGGGTCCGGAATGTTCGTTCATGTTGGCGCCATATAAGCTTTAAGTTTTGGTGTGCCGTCAAACGCTTTCAATTGTTTAACGATATAGCTTTTAATTGTGATTTTTTCAATTACTTTTCATTAAACCAATACATGTATAACATGTTATATACTTATATGAAAATGGTTTTCAATTACTTTTATTATGATTAATAGTGTACATTAATTTAGCATGTAGCTACAAGAAACAATTGGTCTTTGAGGCTATGTACCATATTAATTAACCACGGAGGTAGCTAAGTGATAGGACGTCCGCCTCGCACTCGGGAGGTCGTAGGTTTAATAATTTCACTTAACTTCCGTAATTTAAGGTTTTCAATATGCACACGTTTTATTCGAGCGGTTCGTTTATTCTAAATAATATAAATATTGATATTTGAAGATATGTTCTGTAAATTGAAACTGTATTGGAGTGTATTGCGTTTGAATATGATAAAGCAAATAATGAGGTGATTTGTTTGTTTATAAAGGTTAGTGTGTGTTTTGTAAATTGAATATGTATATGAATCGACTAATGTATTTATACTCGTATATATTGTTCTATATAAAGTAGAATTGAATTTAATGGAATGTTGTTTAACGGCTCATCAACACAGTAAAGGTTATTTAGAGCCGCCTCAGAGAGAGGGGAAGGATACATAGTAGTCCGGGAACCGTGCCCTACTCTTATTATCGAATAGATTATATGGTTCTTTAACGTGCTCGGAGGATATATCGATACACGGGACCGCCCGGTTTACGTCCCCATCCAACGGACGAGGCTAAGGGAAAGTGTCTAGCCTAAGAACACACCGACGAAACTCAGTGGCACCACGCAGGATTGAACCCGGGGAAAAGCATACATTGAACAGAACAGCTTTCACAAACACTAGGGTTAAATGATGTTTTTTAAAAACACAATGTGGCAAGTTATCATTTGACTGAGTAAATACACATGACTGATGGCCTGTGAACAAGCATTTGTATTTCATTTTTAAAGAAGTTTCTTCCATACATGTGTTATAGTTTATCTCTCTTGTTTGTGTTTGTTGCTTCCAAGGGATCACTTTTTCAGTATTTTTTTAAATCTATAGATGTTAGGTATGGATTACGGATTTTAGAATATGTCTAGAAATGTTAACTAGACGTTTATAAACCGTTATAAAGTGCACTGCCTAATATGGATGTTGTATTGTACTCGTCAATTTTATGTTGTCAACTGAAAACCTGTATTGCACGAGTTGCCTTTACAGGTTTTAAACACAACATTGACTTGTACAATAACATATTTTGCCTCATCGAGAAGTGTGAAAACTGAATGTTCACAAATGCGAAGAATGAGTGAAAATATTGAAATTTGATTTCGAAATGAAATAAATTTTGTTATTCACGACAAACAACTTATGTTCTTATTGCTTTGGCAAATGGTATAAATTAAGTATGTATTTTCTACAAAATAAAAGAAGTTCTTTTTGACATTGAATAAAGGTAGTTCCAGCAGCGAAAAAATAAAACCAATAAATCTTTTACACGACGTATGAAATAACGCTTTTATTACACTGCTAATGTCCACTATTTATTGCTTAGCATGAAATAAAATCCGTTATTCACTCCAAAATAACAAATATCCTCTACATATTTCTACAAATAAAATTAAGTAAGTAAATATGTTTTATTAATGTTTAATCCCATTTAGAAAATATGCGACTCTTGTAGTGTAAGCATGACACCAACTAAATTGGCATCCACAGCTTATCACAATATTGTTTCATATGGCTATCAATACTTTCACAAACTATATGTTGCTTGATATCTCTCTAATTACGTGGATTTGAATTTACATTTCTGAATAGTTGCCGACTTGTACAGTTGGACAGCGCATGTCAAGCCCCCATACGCCAAAAATAGATTACAATATTCTGAATAAATAAATATTGGGATTTATGAATGTTTTACTGGTCTATTGATACCCACGATGAACGAACTTGTGTTCATTAAACGACATCATATCACGATATTGTTTCAAGTGGTTATCAATACTTTCACAAACTATGTGTTGCTCAATTTCTCTCTAATTACGTGGATTTGAATTTACATTAATTTTCTGAATTCTGAAGTTCATCTCTCGTGCAGAGATTGATATTTCGGATCTTCGTTGTTTGAATCTAATGTTTCACATTTTATTTGCAAATACAGCGTTTGCAGATACTGTTTTTAAAGCGCCATTGCAACACTAAAATCTACCAAATTGCATAAATGAGTAATATCAGTGCTTTGAATATATAAAAAAAGGAAATAAAAACAAGTTGTATTGAAAGATTTATCTAACATTTTTCTTGTTTATATTCAGTTTCTATTTTAATAAATACCGATAAAGGTGACCCTTTGGGAGCAACAAACAAAATCAAGAGAATAAAGCAGCAGACTCGGTTTTATTGAGTCTGTTCATGAGAAGTAATGAAAGAAGCAACACCTCTCACGCCCCCTAGCACCGGCTTAAGCGGTATTCTACTTCAAAGCCACCTATATTTGGCTCGCTAGTCCCAAAGGACCAGTAAAAATAACACTACTGATTCGTAGCTGTAAGTTTATTTAGAAAAAATATTACATCTGCATTTTAATTAACACAATACAATTGGCAACTGAAACAGTGGTCTTTTGAGGTAGGTGGCCTCTTAATAAGGGTCGTCTCTTGAGTAGCTTTGTCGTCTGAACTAACAATAGATACATATATATTTAAACATGCTATATAATAGGTCGCCGAACGCGTATTTCCTTCCCATGCACAACACGGTGTTTTTCCTGATAACGAAATTGAACCGTGAATACAATTTCAAAATGCTGTATCAGTTTAAGATATATCCAATTCCAATGTGCTTAAAGTTAAAAATATAGAAATACGTCCATATGATACGGTTGCGGGCACTATTGCTTTCACATTTGTTAAGGAAATGTCTTTAAATAATGGTAAATGCCCTCCCACACGACGGTGGCCGGCTGAACAGACAGGTAACAATGTATATGCCTTTTACCATTTGCATAACACATTTAAAACAAATTTATAACAATTTAATGATAAACACTCCAATAATAAGGTGAGTGAATGCACAGGGGCCTGGACAGACGGACACTAACACTTTATACCCTGGGGATTACTGAGGCGATGGTACTGATGATCAGACCTAGTCGAGACATTGTGTTCATATGCAATTTGACCACGCTTGGAGAAAATTGATAACAATTACCCTAGTAAGAGTAGAGTCCGAACAACATTAATTTCGTGAATTATTGTATTCAACGGCCTATCTCTGGAAATACTGGGGCGATGCGATTGATTGTCAAACTTTTCCGAGATATTGGGCCCAAATACAAGCTGACCGAGTCTGGAAAAGATTTAATAACAATTACCCAAGCAAGAGACCGGAAAACATTAAATTCATGAATTTGTATTATTCAAGGGTATAAATCTGGAATTACTGAGGCGAAGGGGTCGATTATCACACTTGAACTAGATATTATGCTCATATACAAGTTGACCACGTTTGGAGAAGATTGAATAACAATTACTCAAGTAAGAGTCCAGACATTCCAGGGGCATAACTCTGTAATTACTGAGGCGAATGGGCCGATTATCAAACTCGATCGAGATATTATGCCCATATACAATTGACCACGTTTGGAGAAGATTGGATAAGACAGGTAATTTTTACCATTCCAATGGCACAACTCTGGAATATACTGAGGCGATGGGCTGATTATCGAAGTTGTTCGAGACATTGTGCCCATCTACAGTTTGACCAAGTTTGGAATTAATGAATAAATGAATGGTGTTTTACGGCACGTCGACACTTAATAGGTCACATTGTGCGCAAAAACTGATGAAAGATGAAGAAATGAAGTAGTAATTAAAAAAAATAATGTAATTATATAAAGATAACACTATTTACAAATAAGGGATGATATGGTAGTAATATAAACTCTGTATATATATAAATCAACAAATGCCCATAAACGGGTGTATAAACAAGTAAATATATATAAGAACATATTATAATGATTTATAAAGTCTGATTTCTTTCAAGAAATCTAAAACAAGATAAAAATCTATCTTTCATAGTATTAACATTGTAGTATATTTACCGCATAGGATGAAAGTCTACACATTCCAACAATATATGTTTGGCCGTTAACGGTGCAAAATAGTATACATTCTAGTAATTGCTCACCTTGTAACAAGTATGAATTTGGAGCAGATTGGATAATAATTACCCAAGTAAGAGCCCGTACGATTTTTATATTAATGCAGGCTTGGCAATTTTTAATTGTACATTTCAGGATCGTCTTTAAGTGCAGAGTTTGCAAAATCGTATAGTAAACTCACTGAAATCTAATAGCAAACTCACTGAAATCTTATAGTAAACTCACTGAAATCTTATAGCAAACTCACTGAAATAGAGATTGATGTTCCCACAATAGACTGATTTAAAAGAAGGCTAAACAAACATTGCAGTCTATATATTTAAAACTTTAAAACCTAAAAAACAAATACAATATAAGATACAGAAAGTTAAACTCATAAATACCAGACTGGCAAACATATATACAAAAAAGGCATACAAACTCGTGGTTTTAAAAACAATCTGACCTTCACTAATTTATGAAGAGTATTTCTTATTTATATCATATTTAAAATAAAATCAAAGTACCTGACGCAAGAGTAAAATAAACATTGTATGATAAAACTGTTCTTTATTAATAAATATCGTTTGCCTGTAAAAGTGGACGAAACAAAACCAAGTATCATTTTGTTAATCCCTTCGTAGAAATATTTAATAAGTATCGATTTACTGGTGGTATAATTTCATCATTGGTTATTTAAACAGTATCTTATTGAAACATTCCATATTTAATTGTGTGTTATGAATTATGGTATACGAGATATAGGCGTATCAAAAAGTGCAATACAATTCCTATCCTACGCATTTGTTGCCATATCTTACACCCTTCAGGCTCCTGAAACTTCTATTCTGAGGTTTATTGACATTATACACACTGTGACGTTATACCACAAACAAATATATAAACAATATATCATATTGTTTAATATCATAAACAAATATATAACTAACTTTATTAAAAGTAGGAGTCTTTGTTTGTGTGGTGTTTAACGTCATTTAGCACATTTTATCCTGAGTATGAACTCGATGTTTCAGTAGTGGAGGCAGACTACCCACTTATTCCCGGAGAGCGCCAGTACTGTGTACCTCTCGCCATCCTTGAGAATCCACACTTTCTCCCTTGCAAGTAAAAGTGGGCGTCATAAAAAGCGTTATATACAAGTAGGTATAAAAGTCGAACAGACAATGTAGCTTTCACAGAACACAGGACAGTCAACCAAAACAAACTGGATATTTGGAAGTCATACAGTCATACAGATCTGTGAACATTCAGACATTGCAAAACAGTATTTTTCAACACTACAGCAATTAGTACAGTGATCGTCGGCGTTCTCTTCAGTTGTTCGCAGGTAAGATGTCGCCGTAAAACTTACTGACGGCAGCGTTTTATGTGAAGTGTGTAATGATTTAATGTAACTTTTTAAAAGAAACTTTTTAAATTGTAGTATATTTTTATTATTGTAAAATTTATTTGTAAACTATTGAAAGTAATGGTGGGGTATTTCTTTCCTTTTTGTATGATTACACTACACGCAGATCTCTAGATATACAGATGTTGAAATGTTGCAGATGTTTATTATTTTAAAACGTGTTTAACAATATTGTTAAAGTTCTAATTAATAGTTATATCAGTTACAGGCAATAACTCCATGGCTTTGTACTTTCTTTTTTTTATTGGAATTACGTAATTAAAGAAAACATTATTAGCTTGAACATTGAATTGAATTGAATTGAATGTTGTTTACGGCTCATCTACATAGTATAGGTAATTTAGAGCCGCCACCAGATAGAGGGGAAGGATACATAGGAATCCGGGATCCGTGCCCTACTCTTATTATCGAATAGATTCCAATGGTTCTTTAACGTGCTCGGAGGATAGACCGATTCACGGGACCGTCCGGTTTACGTCCCCAACCGACGGACGTGGATTTCCTAATATATCAAATAATTTACACAACCATTGCATTCAGTCGCCAATCATGAAAGTGACATTTTTTGTCCGCACCATAATCGACACTTCCAATTGTCATTTTACCAAGTTATTCTAACCAGTTTATAGACTGTCCCGACAATCGCTAGTACTTTCTACTCAGCTCAAGTTACATGATAGTCAGCTTGGTGATCGTCATACCCAGCATGAGGTCAATGAAATGGCAATAAATCACCTAACATGCCGGCTAATGAGCTAAAACTTTGTCCATGCAGAATACAATATTAGAAGTATATATCACTGCCTTATTTCTATTTGAAGATAGAATTTATTAGAACTTATTTCAACTTTTTTAAATGTGCCTAAATAAATCTACAAGCACCCATTAATTATATTCTGCTCCTTTTCATCGATATTTCGTCTGCTATGTCTTCCCTGTTGGAGCAAACGAGCAAATGCATCAATAGAAAGCTGCTATGAAACACGTTGTTAAGCATGGAATGCGATACATCAATTTAATTGGCCAATAAAAATAGTGATAGAAGATAAATATTTTATGCCAATAGTATTCATCCGTAATATATGACAAACAGTGAGTATGTGCAGAACGTAGATCTTGATATATCGTTCATTAAAGCTGTTCCAGAAAAGTACTAACCTATCTGCCAAAGAAATCAGACTAGTTTACCTCGAGTTGCGGGTATTAAACATCAATATATATTCAAATTAATCAACTTCACAACATACGAATAATGATTGTACAAATAGCATACGTTGCATTATTGTGTTTCCCGGTGTACCAAACTGCACGTGTGGACCCTGATATGATATGCATGGGCACCTATGAGAGTCCCGAAGGAAACACATGTGGATATTGTCCGAAGGGGTATTACAAAGTGGCTGATTGTACGGTTAATGGAAGTATGGCAGTTTGCAGTCTGTGTGGAGACAATGAATTCCAACCCTACTGCAACATTGCCACATCATGTGCACACTGTCAATCTTACTGCCTGTATCCACACATGGAGATGGTAAAAATATGTTCTTGGATGTCTGACATGGAATGCCGATGTGTGGACGGATACTACTGGCTGGCTATGACAAAAGAAGATGGCATGTGTGTACGTAACAAAGCATGTCCCGCAGGTGAAGGTAAGACTTATTTTGCAATAGGCTTTAATTTAGTTTTACTCTTTTTTTCAAATAATAATGACAAATGAATGCTGGCATATCTTGAATGATAGCTGCCAGATACACATATGTCAACTACGCAAACAACAGCATTTTTACAGCAATGGTCACTAAACTCAACATACCCAAACCTTAAGAAAGGTGAATAATATCAGAACCTCGCGTATTTTAGGAAAACAAACACATTTAGATGCTCTTAAGTAAAATCATAGCACCATAAAACACAGATACATCTTACCATTATCATCAGCATTCATTATTTTACTGAGACTTAGCATGAGCATACTAGTTCAGCACATAACATAGTGTTTCTCGGTATTCTCTAACTCTTATCATTGTTTTTCAAATGTCAAATAATTCGGAAAAGCACTCAGTGTTACTTACATGTTTTGAAAATCCTAACACTATAAACACAATATAAACGGTTTTAATCAGCCAAGCCAAAACCCAAAACTGGAACATCGGATTAAGAATTACCAACCCATAATTAATTTTACGCATATTCTATCTCGGGTATTTTAAGTACCCGTGAATAAACCTATACGTTTATATTTGCTGTTATTTAGCGGGTTAATGACTTTAAAATGTTCGAGGATTCAAACATTAGAAATACATCGAATATTCCAAGCTATGATGGTGTGTATGATAAATTACTTGTATAACATTTGATTTTCCATTATAATTTGCGAAACATTCATTTTCATGTTATATATATACTTGCTTAATATTTCAGGTCGAACTAAAGAAAATAGATGCCAGCCATGTGTTCAAGGGAAAACGTTTTCTAACTCTATGTCGCGTGATTCGTGCAAACCATGCACGGCGTGCGTTACATACAACACAACGTGCACCGTAACACAGGATGCAGAATGCAATTCCATAACGGTGACTAAGGAACAAGACCTACATGCAACAGAAATAAGAAGTACAAACGTGTTTTATTTAGATATCTATTTTATTCGATTGGCAATCAACAATGTTAGATTAATTCATGTTATTTAACAACCAGTTACTTTATCAGAAGAACTTATTCATACATTAATATATTTTATTCAAAATTCCAATAGGTTTTATTGCCGTTAAGGTAACATATGGTTAACACAAAACAATGACAGGTAATACGAAATGAAACAACAGATACATATACATTTATGTATATGAGAATGTATATGAAAAGATCATATAAATCATTTCATAACATTAAATCATGACTTAAATACACACATTCATTCACAATATTATAAAAATATGCATTAAGCCCATGTTCCATCGACGTCGCATCCTTGTTTTATTGTATACGTTTATATTTTACATATTACGTAAGATCGTTTTATATATTGTTCATACATACATATTCGTATGACTATACATGCATATATGTATGACTTAAGATCAAACTGCATGTTCATTTAAAGGCAATATGTAACTATCATTTTGAAATATGTATGTTTATCATATGATATCATCTGATAAGGATTTTCAAAAAGTAAACATAAACAAATAATATATACAGCATGGAAACTACAAGAAGACACTGCATATGTAATGCTAATGCGTATATATTATGATTATTATATTATATGACAAAAAATACGTAAAGAATATAATTATACAGGATTTTAAACAAGATACAATTCACGAATGTTTGTGGAGTACGTAATTTGGTAATGTTTGTTATGCGAATGCGAAATCGATGAACTGTATTTTCCGTATACTTAGTACCAATGATTAAATAATTTTCATTTTCCCCAGACAAAGGATGGTCAGAAGAAAATGGTCTTGCTATCAGCTTGTTTTCCTTCTTCATTGCGTTGATTGGCATAGTACTTGCAGTGATGTATTGTCGAAGACACGAACGGCTCTGTTTGTAAGTTTTTAACAATAATACATAGACATTATTTAACAGTTGGCCTATTTTGTAAGGATATAATTGACGACAGATCTGGAGTAACTAATGTATTATCCTATATTAGAAATGCAGGCATTATTTGGTATTTTGTATGTATTACTTAGTAGCAAAATACTGAAAGGTACTTAAGACTGCAACAGTTTCAACCCAAGGCCATTTCATTTCACAATTCTATCAAATCAACTCCTTTGCCCAACTAACCTTCAATGTTATTTTATATTTCACAAAAAGTTCGAGAAATATGATTTTAATAATCTTGGAAAATAGTAACCAATGTTATTTAAATTTATTTATATTTTAATTTAAATATAGCACTTCTCATGCCCACTGGCACCGGCTTAAGCCCTATTCTGTTTTAAAGCCACAAAGACAAGTCAACAGCTGTATACTATTTGTATTTTCCATTTTAGTTTCAACAGAAAAGGAAGTAGTACTATGGGAGGTGGAGGTTCAGATTCGGGACAAGAGTTAACCTTACTTCCAACCACTTTGAACATAACAAGCGAAACCCCAGTTACAGTAGACGAATCTATTTCTTCTGCAAACGGTCACATAATATCTTCAATTCGGAGCACAGATATGGCGAATGTGGATTTGGACGGCATGGCATGATCTGAAACATCGACAAAAGCTACACGGTAGGTTAACTTTATGAAATCGAAGTTCTATTTCTTATATCACCTGCATGTATCCCTTGCGATAAATCCACGCACACCACTCCGAAAACTGTACATGTTTAAAGCATTTAGAGTGATATAACTATGCTCTTCAACAAGAAGAATAAAAAGGAACATACAACCAAGCTTCGTGCTAAAAAAATGACAATTTGAAACAATCATGCACGGTACGAAGATTAATTAGCAATTAATGAAAAGTATACGAAGCAATACATAACACATTAAACATGTTTAAAGAAATAATGCAGAGACTGCCATAGAGAAGATACTAGTTTGAAAATAAAACACATGTGTTTACGATTGTTAATGTATATGACCTTATATCTCACTAGAGTTGCCTGTGCAGAGTCGCCGCGGTAAAACGTCTCCCCGCGCTTGCAATCAAAACTGTTATTCATTCCGATCTTTGGAGATCGCTGAGCCCGGTATTTACAGATATCGGTGGTACATTCTCAACTACTTTTGGTTTCTTACTTGAATTTCGAGTAGGTGGTTCCACTACTCCAGCCTTTAAAGGTTCTTAGTGTCACAAAATGTCACGGGTAGAGCGTACTGGTCGTTCATAGCTCTTGTTATCGGTTACACCCAAAATCTATTGTTCGAGTTGAAACAATTTCACCATATTCATTATCTATTCATGTAACACGTAAAAGCGTGCACATTTAAGTGGCCGCCAGAGAGGCCGTGTCATAAGTTTAGTTTTGTGCTAATGCATGTAAACGTATAGGTATATTTTCCTTAAACGGCAAAATTGTATAAGGGGCCTCCCGTGTAGATTCAATACTGTAGATTTAGCCACGTTTGTCACGGACTGAACGGGGGAAATAATGATTTGGGCGTAATGTTTGCTATAAAACCCATTGTCTTCTAGCTATCGCCGGGATCATCGATAGTACTTTGTTGGAACAGAGATTGGACGGCAAATTTCACAGGCAACATGTGGTTAGTAGTTTTATTAAACTTTCATCGTATATTTGTATTCAGTGGGCGGCGCCATCTTGTTTGGCGGTTACGCCATCCGGTTAGCATTGATGTTTCTCAAACATAACTTTAGACTAGCATATGATTTTGAAGTTACTTTATTAGATGTAATTATTGTAATTGATCATTAATTGTAAAACAATATTAATTTGATAACAGTGGATAATAGGTGCATTAGTTAACGTTGGTGTATAACTCAGTGATTGTAATACACGATTGTCAACATTAGTTAACAATGAGATGAGTGACAAGAATAAATGCGTGCATGCATAACTCAGTGAGTGTAATATATGAGTAATTTGATCATGTTTATATTACATGTATTAGGGGCATTGATTAACAGCGACGTACATAGCGTACATATGGCGTTGTAGAATATGTATACATTGCTACTCCTCATTAGTACAGCTTGCATATATTGATTGAATAATGATTTGTTTGGGTAATGATAATTATACAAGATTGTTATGTTTGTCAACCGACATCTAAAACGTATGTATAATTACAGCCTAAGCCATCCAGGATATAAGCCATCCAGGGTTGGAGTAAGCCATCTAGGTTTGGATATCCAGGAGTGGAGCTAAGCTTCCACGAATAACGTTTACAAGCGGTGGAGACGGTCCCCGTACCTGCGCAGCCAGGTTTTACTAACAACAACCCCCGGGACACAAGGTGGGCCCGTTACCAGTCCTCACTGGAGGAATATCATTCACAATCTCAGTGGAGATTAACTATCATTGCATCGCGTCATCAACCCTTACAGAAGGCATTTGATGACAATCATCCATTGAATTCGCGCATCATCATCTTCATGAGCTCTCGCGCATCACAGTTATCGCGCTAGATCAACATTGTTATAGCTTTAACAACATTTTAGTGTCTTAGACATTCAGTATTTATAACAATACTAAGAACGTCTTAAACGTTCAGGAGAACATTCTTTTCATAGTTCATTTGTGTATTCGCTTGTTTTTTTAGATAATTGTATATATATTAAACATATTTTAAAAGTTGCATTAAACTTATGTAAATGCATTCACCGTCATTGATTCTTTCCTGAGTTAGCCCAACCACTTAAGTAATCCTGTGACACTTAGTATTTTTTAATCACCCTTAGGATATGTTGCCTGCTTTTTAATTTAGTCTTTTGACTGTTACCTGTGATACGCAGGCTTCATAACCTCTGCTCCCAGCTATATTCCATTTTGATGGTTTTGCCCATTTGTTTTCTCGTTTAGGGCAACGCGTTTTGTTAAAAACTGGGACCAAACGCCGCTGGCCATGGAATGGTATAAAATACTGCATTGAAGGTTCCATATTCTCCGTCATAGGCATACCATCTTCGGGGTGGCTCAAATCTATGTACTATTGGCATTTTAAATATTGAGTTCTGCTCAACCCGGGGTTAGAGGGCGTGAACGGTAGCAAGCACTTTTCACTACCGTTCATGAACGGTCTCAATCAAACCGAGACTGAAATATCTTTTGTATTTATCGTGTTTGACGATTTCCAAATTTATTCTTTCATACTTCCTTATATTGTATTACACGTGTATTAAAATAACACATTCAATTGATACTTTCAGGTGACGCGACCCGAATAGGACCGAATATGAGATTGACGTCTTTAATGGAAATATTTCCGATATTACAGAATATTGCAAAAAAAAAGTAGAGTTTTCAAAAAAGGCATTCTAAAAAAACTGAGTATGAGTATGTTTCAAATTCTGATGAGTGCTGATTGAGGATTGTAGGCTGTATATATAGATATATATTGTTAATGTTTAAGGCCTTTAGGCATATTGGTTTTTGCTGAAGTTTGACGACAATGCATGCTTATTTTGGGTATTAAATTATTGAACACGTAAAAGCCTATCGACGGTTATTGTTCAATAAATAATAATTGAGATACAGCGGCGATACTTGTGACACCTATAATGGAACTATATCAAATGATCCTCTAGATAAGGATCCTCTATAGATTAAGGATCCTCTATAGATTAAGGATCCTCTCTAGATTAAGGATCCTCTCTAGATTAAGGATCCTCTATAGATTAAGGATCCTCTATAGATTAAGGATCCTCTCTAGATTAAGGATCCTCTATAGATTAAGGATCCTGTATAGATTAAGCTATATACAATCGACTTTGTTATGTCACAAGGTAACATACAATTGACACTGACATTCATATACATGGCGTGTAGGATTTAAACAACTTGTGAGGTAGAAAGGTGGTGAAAAGTTGAAAGATGAATTGAGATTTGCCGAGGATGTTACTAAAACACAGTGTTTTTACCACACCAACCAACAAAAATAATATCCGAAACCACTCGTGTTTACAATGATATAATATTGAATTTAATTGAATAGTGAAAAATTGTCATTGGTTTAAACCCAGACTGATTCGTGGAGCTTTGTTTTGTGGCTCATTGTTTCACACCTCTAGTATCTCCCCTAAAAGCTCACAGACCCTAGAGACAAAAGGAAAACAGAAAATAATTCTACATTTTTCTCAAGTTTAGGCAATTTTCACTTTGACAAATAGTGTTTTTTTACTTTAACATACATCTGCAGTGTAAAGGACAGATTATACAGACAATCCAATGTGATATGAGTTTTCATTCAACTTTCAGAAGTGATTGGCTGAAGCACCACATATTCAGCTGGATAGTGTATGCATTTGTATCTTTCATAAGGTTCACATAAACATGAGCGAGAAAGAAACACACTTGGCTAACTTACGTATTTTATTGTTTTACTGGTCTTGGTTATACTGAAGATATTAAACCAACAACGATGGCTGCTGCCCAGCTTTGAAAGCTCAGATTTTGGAAAAGGATGTACAGTAACCCTATGGGAAAATTAATTGAAATATGATACCACTACCTTAGTTCATTCCGCAACTGAAAATGTCAGATACATTAATACGTTTTACAAGTCTGTCTATTATGCATATTTACATGTACTTATTACTATTATCTTTACTACTATTACTATAATTTATATTATAGGAAAGTATAGGCCATGCCGTTGACTTATTGCTACAAATAAAAAAAGACGTTTGCTCAATGAATGCACATTTACAGAATGATATTAATATACACGTTAATATACGTGTGTGTGTGTGTGTGTGTGTGTGTGTGTGTGTGTGTGAGAGAGAGAGAGAGAGAGAAATTGAGTATGCTATTATACATGTTGATAGTTATGTTCCAGACAGATATTATTTTCTGTGTCATATCTTCATTAAAATAGTAAGTTGTTTTCTGTGTCATATCGTCATTAAAATAATAAATTTTTAAAATCGCTTACACATATTTCTATACTTCTGTATTACAATAGTTTCATTGTATTTGTTTTATCAAAACTGCATACTTTTGAAGTGTGTTCATCTTGTACATGTTTTACCCGTGCGATGTATGTTAAAGTAGCTATCCCACCAACAACAACCAAATTTTACAAAATATGTACACCGTTTCTAAACCTACTGACGACATATATAATTTACCCATTTTGAGAACAAGACAATCTATAGACACAATTTAAACAGCCTTAACCAGCCAGACCAAAACCCAAATCTGGAGCGCCGAATTAAGAGTTACCAACTCATAATACGTTTTACGCGTGTTCATTCACGGATATTTACAGAACCCGTTATAAATCTATACTATTATTCGGCAGTCATACATTAGTATATGACCTGAACACATGGATAGCGTTTTGATAAACGGTTTTGAAGTGTAATGTTGCCATTATGTGGCGGGTTAGTTTCCATAATATAAATACTAATATCATACAAGATACAAGCATATTTAAATCAAGACGGTTATTTACAAGCACCATAACATTAGCACAATGACATCATTAGCACAATGACATATTTTCCGACAGAATATATTTTATGATTATAACATATATTCTAATACACCCGCACTATATAGCTTAATTTAAAATATCTCGTTATATTGAACGATATATCACTGTAACGTTTGCAACGTTAGGAGAATAAGCAAGGCAATGCGAACGATATCACTGTTAGGCAAACGTTAGGAGAGTAAGCAAAGAAATGAGAACGATTTCAGATGTGTGCGTTATTTTCACATTTTAGAGGTATTAGAATACAAATAGAACATCGTTTACGGTGAATTATCTCGTAATATATCACGGTTTGTCGTTCAGTTGTAAACAATAATTTCACGAGCCCGAATCGTTCAATTGTAAACAATAATTTCATGACAATTCACTGTAAGCGATGTTCTATTTCTTAAGCATAGCAGCTAAAACCTGGTAATAACAGATACATAAAGGCAAACTTAGCATGTATAGTTCAGGCAAAATATAAGCACATTCAAAGCAAAAACAAAACACGCAGATATAAGCCTATATAATTAAATTGAATTGGGGTTTTACGGCGCACCAACATATGAAAGGTTATATGGCACCTAACAGGAGTCAACATGCAAGGCTCATTCTCCATTTACATCAAGATAAAATATGGAGAATGGGCATCTAACCTTCTAACCTGCAGAACTGCAGAGTTGCTGCAAATTCTATAATCGACACCCAATTTACGATGGAGCCACGTTTCCAGGTTTGCATACGCAGTGTCATGATAAAAACCTTGAATGAGCATGATAATAAATAACAAAATGAACATGAAGTGGGCTCCTACCCATCTGCCTCTAGCGGGATTTGCAGTGGTTGTATTCTACCCCGGCAACCACACGGGGAATATAAGCCTTTATACATCATTTTTAAATCAGGATCTAGCAGGAAATGCAGCATTCAAGAACCACGGTAAACCAAAAGCACGCATATAAACAAACAACACTTTTAAAGATGACTGAAAGGCAAGACACATCACTAACATAAAAGGGTTGCACCAAACCTAACTCTTACCCTATTGTCATTCCAATAAAACGGGACAATGAATAAAGATATCCCCGCCAGATAAGATAACTCTTATTTTGTTGAGCCTTTGGTAAATTATATTTAATCTAACCTTTACGTGGTCCGAGTATTAACGTTCATAGACATCTAACACCTTCTCCAAGAAGCGAAAACGGGGTTGGCTGGGGTATGAAATAAAACCTTAATTTCGTCTTAAAAATGCGTATTGTAAAATTAAAACATATAATAAGTAATTTTAAACAGGTTAACACATCTTTTCAGTAAAGGAATGTGTTTAAACGAAATATCCATTATAAAAATCTGCTAATATAAGCTTTCCCATCGCTTAATGGAATTAAGGCGGGACGACGTAAAGTACGTCAATTGATCACTCATATGTCTCATACAGGGACTTCCTACAAAGAGTTCCTGCATGCAGACACATGCTTCGATTGTTTGAAGTACAACTTAAGCACAAAACTCAGCAAAACACATTTAGACAATCAAAAGTAAAAGCGCACATTACAATGTATCATAAGTTTGCAAACTAGAAAAAAAATATTTCTAGATTATTTTATTGTTTTATTGTTTTTAAACAAAATATGTATGGCCCATGAACATGTTTACGTAATATATACAAATGCAAGCGTGTTAGATGGCGTTATTGTTAGTACATGTACATAGAATAACAAGCAGTATTACACCAACGATTCATATTAGTTATAATAATGAAACAAAGGATATACTTATGCGTTGGAAAAGGCCGAACACGATAAATACAAATATACTGCAGTCTCGGTTTGACAGAGACTGTTCATGAACGGTAGTCAAATATGCTTGCTACCGTTCACGCCTCCTAGCCCCCTAGCCTCCTAGCCCCGGGTTCAGCAGAACTCAATATGCCCAATGTTAGATTAAAGTTTAACTGTAAACTGTAGCAAGCATTTGCTTGTTATCGAGATGGGAAAGATTTTTTTTAATTTATTTAAATATCAAGAGTATGAATCCTTATCTTGAAATGTGTACAACAACCTGAATCTAACATGACTATCTGCATTTAGAAGCAAAAACAAAAATGCTTGCAAACACAAAAAAAAATATGTCGTAAATTGTAATTTGGTCAAACATATAAGCATTGAATTGAACTGAATAAATGTCTCATCTAGTTTTGTATTTGTAATAATATTATTGTCTGTCAAATTATCTGCATACTTTGTTGTAAATTTTCCAATAAGCATAGAACTGAACTGAATTGGGTTTTTTTATAGTCGCACAAACAGTTAAGGTCATATGGCGACTTTCCAGCTTTTATTGGTGGAGGGCTGGCCCCAGGTCTAATTTTTGTGCACGGGCGGGCACCTGGGAAGAACCACCGACATTCCGCATTCCAGATCTTATGAAAAGCAGGAGGATAATCAATTTATGGGGTCTCAGTTGTTTATATGCACTTATAATGCCCCATTTTTCATTAGTCATCTCTAGTCAAAGCAAAATTATTGAAGGTCTTTTTTTTCTCTTAAAACGAAGATGCGCTCTGACAAATATCATAAGTCCTCCTCCGAGGGATGGTCTCTTCTCTCAATGTTATATCCATCACTGTGAAATAGATTTCCAATAAATGTCTCATCTAGCACTGTATTTGTAATAATATTATTGTCTGTCAAATTATCTGCATAATTTGTTGTAAATTTTCCAATAAGCATAGAACTGAACTGAATTGGGTTTTTTTTATAGTCGCACCAACAGCTAAGGTCATATGGCGACTTTCCAGCTTTTATTGGTTGAGGACTGGCCCCAGGTCCCCTCGGGGGAAATTTTCGTGCACGGGCGGGCACCTGGGAAGAACCACCGACGTTCCGTATAACAGATCTTATGAAAAAACAGGAGGATAATCAATTAATGGGGTCTCAGTTGTTTATATGCACGTATAATGCCCCATTTTTCATTAGTCATCTCTAGTCAAAGCAAAATTATTGAAGGTCTTTTTTTTCTCTAAAAACGGAGCTGCGCTCTGACAAATATCATAAGTCCTCCTCCGAGGGATGGTCTCTTCTCTCAATTTTATATTATCACTGTGAAATCGATTGCCAATAAATGTCTCATCTAGTTTTGTATTTGTAATAATAAGCTTGTCTGTCAAATTATCTGCATAATTTGTTGCAAATCTTCAATAAGCATAGAACTGAACTGAATTGCTGTTTTTTTAGTCGCACCAACAGTAAAGGTCATATGGCAACTTTCCGGCTTTTATTGGTTGAGGTAGGCCCCAGGTCCCCTCTGGGCACTTTTCGTCCATGGGTGGGCACCTGGGAAGAACCACCGATATTCCGCATGCCAGATCTTATGAAAAAACAGGAGGATAATGCATTTATGGGGTCTCAGTTGTTTATATGCACGTATAATGCCCCATTTTTCATTAGTCATCTCGATTCATAGCAAAATTATTGAAAGTCTTTTTTTTTCTCTTTCAATTTTATATACATCACTGTGGAATAGATTGTCAATAAAGCTCTCATCTAGTTTTGTATTTGTAATAATAAGCCTGTCTGTCAAATTATGCATAATTTGTTGTAAAATGTTCAATTTATATCTAACACTGATTAAGTTAAAAACAAATGAAAGCGATCTCTTTGTATTCTTGTTCCTCAAGGTTCTGAGATTGTGAACATTATCATGAGTAGATTCCGATGAATAAAATAAGCGTTTGTGTAGAGTTTGATTCAGATGTTTTGTATGAATGAATTAACCAGTTGTGGTAGATAACTATTCATTCCTTCATTCATTCATTCATTCATTCATGTGTAGATTTTACACAAGCTATTCTTTTCGTTGTTGCTGTTTGTCGGCGATGCATGGACTGCGTGACTCTATATAGGTATAGATGCGATTCAAATAATTTTTCTGAGGGAGTAAAAATAAGTATAAAAGTCGAACAGGAAATGTAGCTTTCACAGAACAAAGTAATCCCAAAAACACGAAAAAGCACAAACATGAATGGCAATATTAATACGGAATAAAGGCATAAACACAAAAGGGTTGACAATATGGTTAATGAGTAGCTCACAGGAGCTGAAGAACCACGGGTCTTGTGTTTCTATATTATATATAGATATAAAAATCGAAAAGGAAAAGCATCATTCAAGGACGCCAGTCAACCACAAACACACAGAAACAAAGAACAAATTTAAAGATAAATAAAAGCCAAATAAGACATCACAAACACAAATGTTGTATATCTTTGTACCCATGATTGACATGAATCGCATTGGAGAGCACGATGATTTTTAGCCACCTTATTAACATTGCCATTCATGTTTGTCGTTTTGCATGTTTTTTGGTTTACAGTGTTCTTTGAAAGCTGCATTTCCTGTTCGACTTTTATACTTATTTTTATGTGTTTGAAGATTGCTTCATGTGATACAAGATAAAGTTCGGCGCCAACATACTGTGTGGGATGTTTGGTGGTGTGGGTGTGTGTGGGTAGGGTGTGGGTATGAGGGTTGATGTTTCTAGGTTTATAGTGGGATAAAACGAACAAACTGAAAATGCCCCTCTAAAAAGAAATGGTATTCAGAAATACATCAAATGTCTGTTAATACATTATGTTCTAAGCTTTAAATGGTGTTATTTGAATTAGACAGTTGTGTTCCAGAATCAAGCAACTCCTCCAGAGTTCAACCCGGTTAAAGTAGTATATATCGCAGGGGTCCGCTCAAATTCCAAAAAAAAAACACTTCGTACACGAATGCATTTCTCAAAGGTACAAAATTCCACCGGTATGACCCAAAGGGGGTCGGAACGGTGTTGGGATGGTGTTCAAATGGTTTGGTATAGAGTCCTTAAGTCCCTAATATCCAAAACCCATGTTACAATGTAATACATACATATTTACAAGGGGTCCGGCTTCCAAAATGCCATTCAGTGAAGAGAACATGTGTAACTGTGTATCTAAAAATCATATTCATTTGTTCATATCATGTACCACCTTTTGACACCAGACCACTGAAACGACTAACTTACACCAAAATATTTAAGTATAGGAAGAGCTCGCGTAACACCACCCCACCTCACTAAAACGAGCTTCCCGCTAACGGTGCAGTCAAAAACTCAACAGCCGATGTAAGATTAAATGTTTCACAAACCGTTGTGCTTCGACTGTGAATGTCCAAATGGACTTCAGCGATACGTTTTTTTTATTTTCACAAATATAAATCCAAGGACGTTGCCATCTTGTCAGCTCTACAGGCCGAAGGCCAGCAGAGCTTATGGGATGACGAGTTGTCCGTTGTCCGTCGTCCGTCCGTTAACATGTGCCTTGTGAACACTCTAGGACCTTCATTATTAATCGGATCTTTACGAAACTAAGACAGTGTCTTTATATTAATGAAAGCTCGGAAAAGTTCGAAAACCAGCCAATCGTATCAGTAATACCGGAGTTATGGCCCTTGTTTTTCTGGGGAAAAAATGCTATTTTCTGCCTTGAGAACACTCTAGGGCCTTCAATATTAATCGGATCTTTACGAAACTTTGCCAGTGTCTTTATATCAATAAAAGCTCGGACAAGTTTGAAAACCAGCCAGATCAAAATAATTTCAAGGCAGTTATGGCCCTTGTTTTGCTGAAAAATGCCATATTAAGCCTTGCCTCTAGCACCTTCATTTATTATTTGATGATTTTTGGCAGAATTATGGCCCTTCAGGTCACACTACAGAATTACCTCCCTTGGCCATGACGGTAGGAAAAAAACAGGATAAAAATATCGGACAGGGAAAGCAGCATTCAAGGACGACAGTCAACCACAAAACACAAAAACAAACACGCAAACAGACAAACGAAAAGGCAAAAGTAATAAAAAATTCAAACGACATCACAAACACAAAACGGTTGACAATAGGGCTACCGCCTTGGAACGGTCAGTGGCAAAGTAGGCCACTGGGGGCTTTAACCGGTTATAGGTGCACCAAACCTCACACTTACCCTACTGTCATCCCATTAACACAGGACAGTGTAAATAAAGAAATCCCCGCCATGATCTAATCTCTAACCATCAAGGCAGCATCAATAGGCAATATAAGTAAAACACAAATATGCTCGTGTAAATATAATACAAAAAAACAATAGCCTAGAAAGCCACAATGAAGGTACTCAATGACTTGGCAGAAGCCAGAGCAGTAAGAGAATACACCATTAAGGGCACGACAGGAAAGATCATGGACAAACATCAAACGCCACCTTCCCAATGGGCTTTAGGTAGGCGTCATCATAGGGTTCACAGCCTGTCCGGTCATCGTACAATTAAAGAGGAAATCATAGTGGCGAACTGTAAAAGGGGCCACCACCAAGCATGCAGTACGTTGCAAATTGATAGGGTCATAACCTCTTTTGATAAACTTTTTAACAAGTTTAACAAAGATAGTATGAAAGTGATCATGACCAAGAATCTTACGAAGTTTATAAATCACATCACCATAGAAGTCAGGTTGTGATAGTCCTTGTCGCAGAAGAGTCCTTAAATTACATTTATATTTGGAAAGAAGATCTTGGTTACGATAATAAAATTTTGCAAAGGTTTTACGAAGTTTATGGTAACGGTAACCCTGATTGAGTAACTTTTTAATTATACAAAGATTACGAATATTGAAGTCCTCAACTCGAGAACAAGCTCTAGAAAAACGAATAAGTTGAGACAGATACACCCCATAAGAAGTTGCTCGGGGAACATCCCCATCCAAGTGGGGATAATTAACAATGTCAAAATTAAAATCATCTCTCTTGTCATAGATTTTTCTAATTATTTTACCATTTTCAATCGAGAGATCTAAATCAAGAAAAGAAGCGTTATTATCAGATATATTTTCTTTATTACGCCGAAGTTCTTTAGGATAAATATTATGAACCATAGTTGGAAAGAAAGGGTTGTCAATGTTCAGTATGTCATCCAGATACCGAGAGGTGTCATTAAAAGCTTCAATAACATCTGCCTGGGTATCTGGTGAAAGACTCAACATGAAATCCCTTTCATAGCAAAATAAAAACAAATCTGCGACAAGTGGTGCACAGTTCGTACCCATAGGGATACCAACAATTTGTCTATAAACGGTGGTACCATACCTGACGAAAATATTATCTAATAAGAAGATGAGTGCTTCACAAACTTCATAGCAAGTCCACATAGTATAATTGTCTAAACTGCCGTTAGTGAAAAACGCTTTAATATTATTACATGCCAAAAATGTAGTATTTCTCTAGTGAATGTTTTTTGAATAAGAGAAATTAACTTGTCTTTAATAAGATGATGTGGTAAGGTTGTATATAGTGTAGAGAAGTCATAAGTACTTATTGATGAAACTTGACCTTTATTGAAAATTTTATCAAGAACGTCTCCTGAATTTTTTATAGACCAAAATAAATTAATCCCATAGTTTTCATAAGTTTTATCACAATATAGTTTAACGTGATCTTTAACGGCAGTAAGACAAGAAGTTAAAAGTTTGGAGATGTTTGTTGTGGTGCAGGCACTAGAATTAGAAATAAAGCGAGCCTTATACGGATTTTTATGTAATTTAGGAATCCAGTACATGGTAGGCAGTTTATTTTGCTTATCGTTTACACCAGCCTTGAAAGTAGTGCACCGAGTGATATGTGCGGAAACAACATCATCCTCAGTAGAATTAACTGGAGTATACGAATTGGTGCTGCCGAGTTCCAGAGATAAAACATTGACGTAATGTAGGCGTCAAACAATAATTACATTATTAGCTGCTTTATCTGCAGGAACTAAAACAAATTTATTATGAAATTCCTGAATTCCCGATTTTAGATTACGAAAGGAAAACCTAGGTCTCGGAGGTAGTAAAGAGGGGTTAGCATTATAGAAGTTAATACGTGTATCTATAATTTTAAGAATAGACTTTTTCCAAGTAGAAAGCGAGTTTGGGTCCGCATGTTCTCTACGACACCATTTTATACTAAAATCTTCAATGGAGTGGGCGATTTGGGCACGACAGGCATTAAAATCAATAGTTGAAGGTAATCTATATTTATAACCTTTCGAAAACAAATGTCGAATACGTTTATCAACAATATCAAAATTACCAGTGATGACATGACCTGCTGGAGCATAGCAAAATGTTGATGTATTGCATTCACATTCCTTAGGAGTATTATGTACTATATCAAGGTCAGAAACTATTTTGTTGTAGTTGAAAATAATATTTCTAATAGGCTTTTTATACTTATAACAAATTACAGGACTTTCGGAATTTTTGAAATATTTTGCGATAGAATCATCTACATGAGTATCCCGAAAAATACTAGGCATGTCAATGAAATCAATACCTTTATTAATATATAGTAGTTTTAGAAAATGCCTGACGTGATCAGACTCCTTGTCAATATGGGGTCGGAAAACATGTTGTGTGTAGCTTTGAATTATGGAAGCAGTGTTATACAACGGATCTGTACGAATTAAAATTTTGTCGGCTTCCTCGTCGATTAACTTTAGTGAATAAATAGACAAAGAGGTAAGCCGTGAAAGCATAGAGTGCTTTCCAGACTGTTTAAAAATACTATGTAAATCAGCGACAGAAATAATTAAACGCGATTTACGTTTGATGTTACCATTACGACTAAGACCATGAGACCTAGATTTACGCTTTCGAATAGAAAATATAGAAAACATGTCAATATTAGGATCTTTAGAAATATTTCCTTCTTGATAAATATTGTCATTAAGGCCGAGTTGATAAGGTGTCTGTAAGTTTTTCATCCACTTAAGTTCTGCAATATGTCTAGCTTTTATTTTGAAGCTTTTAGTAGCATCATTATCAAAAAATAAATATTCAACCGGTTGAACAGTTACGTAATTAAAATTATGACCTGACTGACGAAAGTGTTGGTACAAGTAATTTTATAACTTTTTAGGATTTCTTGCATAATATTTGTGTTCACGAAATCGAACCTTTAAGGATCGACCTGTTTGTCCAACATATTGTATACCGCAAAGTGGTGCATTTCAAGTCAGAACATAAATGACGTGAGTAGTACCTCAATCAACATTAGAAGCTAGACATACATTAAACAATCTACCATTAACAGCTGATTTAATGGTGGACTTGCACGATAGATAATTGCAACAACTGCACCTCTTAGCATTGCACTTATAAATAGAAACACTCTGCGTCTTGAATGAACTAAATGATTTCTGAAAGGAGACTTTATATGGTATTTCCTCAAAACAGGTGCTCCTAGAGGAGTTACGGAAACTTTTGAGCCATTATTAAAAATCCTAGTAATATTATTAGAAGGAACATGAAACGAGGTTGCCGAATGTAGATTTAAAGGTGTAAGGCGTACATATGGTTTAGTTCTAAGAAATGAAGAGTTATTTTGTGGAATTTGTATTGATGACGCAGAGTGTAACCGAAGAGGTGAACGATTTATTTTAAAGTTTTAGCTAAAAGACTCATAATCGTTTTTATGGAGAGTAATACCATTCTGTGAAAAGCCAAATAAGGGCCAATAAGTATTTATTAGAGATACGAAATAGAATCGTATCAAAGATCCATAATAAATAATATTAGTAAACTTACGGACTATTAAAAGAGGTCCAAAACTCACGTCAGTGTCTAATGCAAGATAATGAGGAAAGTTAAGGAAACCCTAATAAAATGGGCCAAAATGTCGATGAGCACAAAATCTTCAACGCGGTATATGAAACACACGTGTTTAAGGAAAACTGGATCAATGAATGTCATACAATCCCTGTAGGATGTAAAAATAACAATATTGATTGGATGTACGGGGAGACTTTTTACGGTCGCCACACGGCACAAACAACACAATTGTGCATATAAAAAAGGATAAAAATATCGGACAGGGAAAGCAGCATTCAAGGACGACAGTCAACCACAAAACACAAAAACAAACACTCAAACAGACAAACGAAAAGGCATAAAGTAATAAAAAATGCAAACGACATCACAAACACAAAACGGTTGACAATAGGGTTACCGCCTTGGAACGGTCAGTGGCAAAGTAGGCCACTTGGGGGCTTACACCGGTTCTAGGGTGCACCAAACCTCACACTCACCCTACTGGTCCATCCCATTAAAACAGGACAGTGTAAATAAAGAAATCCCCGCCATGATCTAATCTCTAACCAACAAGGCAGCATCAATAGGCAATATAAGTAAAACACAAATATGCTCGTGTAAATATAATACAAAAAAACAATAGCCTAGAAAGCCACAATGAAGGTACTCAATGACTTGGCAGAAGCCAGAGCAGTAAGAGAATACATCATTAAAGGCACGACAGGAAAGATCATGGACAAAAGTCAAACGCCACCTTCCCAATGGGCTTTAGGTAGGCGTCATCATAGGGTCCACAGCCTGTCCGGTCATCGTACAATTAAAGAGGAAAGCATAGTGGCGAACTGTAAAAGGGTCCACCACCAAGCATGCAGTACGTTGCAAAATGATAGGGTTATAACCTCTTTTAATAAACTTTTTTAACAGGTTTAACAAAGATAGTATGAAAGTGATCATGACCAAGAATCTTACGAAGTTTATAAATCACATCACCATAGAAGTCAGGTTGTGATAGTCCTTGTCGCAGAAGAGTCCTCTAAATACATATATATTTGGAAAGAAGATCAGGGTTACGATAATAAAATTTTGCAAAGGTTGGTACGAAGTTGGTATGGTAACGGTAACCCTGATTGGAGTAACTTTTTAGTTATACAAAGATTACGAATATTAAAGTCCTCAACTCGAGTACAAGCTCTAGAAAAACGAATAAGTTGAGACAAATACACCCCATAAGAAGTTGCTCGGGGAACATCCCCATCCAAGTGAGGGATAATTACCAATGTCAAAATAAAATCATCTCTCTTGTCATAGATTTGCTAATTATTTAGCATTTACTACACCGTAAAAAACTAGGCTGTGTTAATCAGTTTGCTCTCAACTTGGAAATGTGCAATCATTCTCTTATTTCTGCCAAGATTGGAACATGTTCATGACCTCTTCCAAGTTTGGATGTCACGGGTGTTTTTTTAGGAAGATATGATATTTTGAAAAGTGGGTAGGAATACAGTTGAATTATCAGTGAAATGGAGCTAGTTTTGAGGGGGTGCTGAAAAAAAACTGGATTTTTTTTTTTAATCTGGTCAACTTTTGATTTTTTGTGGATATTCTGAGCCTCAGAGGATAGGTTTGCAGATTGAGGGGAGATTTAATGATCAATGGACATTTTATAGTATGTTTGCAGTGGTCCACAAATGACCGTTTCTACATATATTATATAGTGTTGATAAATTCACTAGTGAGACGTTAAACAACCCTCATCTGGATCAGTGAAATGCTTGATAGACAGCGTTTTTTGTTGCCAGAGTGGATTTTTTATAGTGAATTCTTGATATTAGAGTGAACAGTGCATTTCTAAGGTGTAATATGGATTTTGATAAGTATTTGATAGCTTCTTTGCAGTGTAAAATAGCCTACTTTGCTTCTAGTCGGACCTCCGTGCATGCTTTATAACCATCATTTGGGACTAGAAAGTTTCAGAATATTGGGTGACAGTCGAGACAGTCGATTGTTTTGGCTGGGAGACATACTCAGATGAACATGTTAGCTCATAGAGTGATGTATATGTGTGTGATGTGTGTTCCTGGTATTCCTATGGGGATGGACGTGTCTCTTCTCTGCCAGAACAGTTTATGTTTGCGATTTTGACCATCTCAGCTTGGAGCCTCATAGCGTCAACATGGAAAGACAAAGATGCCTGCGCATGATACCAATACTGTGTTTAGGACATAAAGAGTATCCTGATTGCATGCTTCATGTGAGTAGATTGTTATATTATCCTATTCGTAGTGTTTCATGTCAAATTGTTACCCCACCCACTTTTCATATAGCAAAATGTATGGTCATTGTTTACTTGTCGAGAAGGTCAGTTGAGTATGTTTTATGTTGTCGTTGGTCACCGTATACTTTAAATTTGTTCACTTTGTTGATAAATCTGGCTGTTTTATAACATTTGTCGATATTTGTCGTACGTATGTTTGTCCTGAATTTTCTTAAGTGATCGCAACACTTTTGTGTTTTGGGAAATGACCTTCCAACAGCATTAACTTGTTCTATTGCTGAATTTGCCCGTCCGTCAGTTAACCGTGCTGCGGCACTTAATTTTCTGCCTTTAGCGTTACGTCGAAAGATTACGTCTTTCGGGTTTGATGCATTGATACCGCGGTGTAATGCCTCTAGCTTATTTGTGTCGGCACCTTTACATGTCTCGGTCGCAGCGTCTTTTCCCCAGTCGAACATTTTAAACAGTCGATTAGTTTATTTTTGTCGTCTCCCTGAAATCTTTAGAGGTTACCATGATGTTGGCATAAAATGTTTTCTCCACGTTGAGATTGGTGGATTACCCCCACACGACATGGAATATTTTCTACAAGTTTTCCCACATTTATCCTGGTAGCAGTCTATTATAGCCATCTTCACATTTTCACATTTTTGTTGTAAAAAGGAAATATATGTGTCGCCTATAGTCTGCTGTACATTTTGAAAACTCAGTCAGTACACGGTGAGATACGTCCTTTGCAAAGCGTTTCTGAATGTATGCTCGGTCCCGTTTGGTATGTCCAGGAAACATATTTTGTGAAAACTCAGTCCTCTTAATTTTATTTCTCATTGTTTTAGTAAGATGTACAACATCCGCCATTCTTGACATGGGTTTGCCCGTGATAGAAAGTTGAGCAGCACGAGCGCCCTTGAATGCTTTGCTGTCCCCGTCTGTTGTCAATAGTGATCGGCGTGTCACTCTTCAATATCGATTCCATCGCTTATCTGGCCTCTCTATGTTAGTCACTTGTAAACGAAGTATGAAAATTTGTATCGACTCGACTTGACGGTTATTGTTGCATTAGTCAATAATCTTTTTTATTATTTATTTCTGTTTTTTATTACTTATTTATTTATTGATATATTTACTTACTTACTTACTTACTTACTGATCTATTTATCTATCTATCTATCTATCTATCTATCTATCTATCTATCTATCTATCTATCTATCTATCTATCTATCTATCTATCTATCTTATCTTATCTTAATATTCTTATCTTTCTTATCTTTCTTATCTTATCTTTCTTGTGATGTGATGTGAGATGTGATGTGATGTGATGTGATGTGATTGTCAGAAGTAAATAGATATTAAATAATGTTTAATTAATGTGATGACATCATGAAGATGACGTCATGAATATGACGTGTCGTCATGAATATGACGTTACGTTTTGGCGTAAAAATCTAACCATATTAGGTTTAAAAGGTTTAGAATTTCATTAATCCAGCTTAGCCATCCACTACAATTACATGTAAGCTTATCTACCAACAATGAAGTTTCTTTGGAAGCAGAAATGATAAGTCAAAGATGATGTACTGTTCGAATAATAAAGCATTTATTCAAGAAACCAATAAATTGCCATATAAGGGCATGCATTTTAACACTTGAATTAGGTAATATTACATCAACAGTAAATTTGATACAATGATAAGATAAAGCAATCATAGAATACAAAAACTTCAAAGTTTCAAACATTTTCTTTAACAAGTATAGAAGCAATTCAAGTTTAGCGGTTGATATGTCGTGGCAGTTTTGTGCGTTTTCAAGTCGTCCGAAACTGACTTCATGCAAATGTGAGCGGCTTCATGTTTTATGCCATTTTGTTAAAAATAGTCCGCGGATAACACCAAGTGAAGTCATTTTATGTTCGTCAATATTGTTACTGTGTTTGATAAAGTTTTGAGTCTTATGTCAAAAAAATAATTCAGCTAAAGGTCTCACTACAGAATTACCTCCCTTGGCCATGACGGTAGGAAGATTACTACACCGTAAAAAACTAGGGCTGTGTTAATAGGTTTGCTCTCAACTTGGAAATGTGCAATCAATCTCTTAATTCTGCCTTCAGGTGACAAGATTGGAACGTGTTCATGACTTCTGCCAAGTTTGGATGCCACTGGGTGATTTTCGAGGAAGATATGATAATTTGAAAATGGGTAGGAATACAGTTGAATTATCAGTGAAATGGAGCTAGTTTTGAGGGGTGCTGAAAAAGACTGGAATTTTTTTTTTTTTAATCTGGTCAACTTTTGATTTTTTGTGGATATTCTGAGCTTCAGAGGAAGGTTTGCAGATTGAGGGGAGATTTAAAGACCAATGGACATTTTATAGTATGTTTGCAGTGGTCCACAAATGACCGTTTCTAAATATATTATATAGTGTTGATTAATTCACTAGTGAGGCGTTTAAAGGTTTTAATACACAAACTTTGTCTGATCTACTTCTCCTGAAACCCTCGCCAGATTTCAATGAAACTTTGCGGCGATGATCAGCAGCAAGCCTAGTTGTGCATGTCATCGTCGCGTGCCGGTTTACATATATTTGGCAAAGTTATGGCCCTTTAAAGAATTTTGATACCACAATTATTTTCCGGGCTAGTTCTCCTGAACCCCTGGCTGGATATAGACGAAACATGATAAGGATGATAAGTATCAAACCTAGTTGTGCATATCATCGCCATATTTCGGTTGAATGAGTTTTTGGCAGAGCTATGGGCCTTTAAATGTTTTAATACACAGACTTTGTCCAGATTAGTCTCTTCTGAACTCTTTGCCAGATGTCAGCGAATCTTGGCGGCGATGATCACTACTAAGACTAGTTGCACCTGTCATTGCCATGTTCTGGTTGAATGCATTTTGTCTGAGTTATGAGCCCTTAAAGGTTTTAATACACTCACTTAGGCTTGTTCTCCTGTACCTCTGGCTGGATGTCAACGAAATTTTGCAGGGGTGGTCAGTACCAAGCATATTTGCGTATATCACCATGTTCCGGATGAATGATTTTTGAAAGACAAATGGCCCCTCATACATAAACTTTATCTTGAGCCAGTAGAGCGTCACATGCCCTCTTGGACCTCTTGCTTTTTGAATTGTCACATGATCGAAGTCTAACCGTGGACGTAATGAGTTACCTGCTTGACTGGGACCATACGACGAACCAATAAGGTAACTCGTTACGTCCCCGGTTAGACCTCGGTCACGTGACAATTTAAAAACAAGATGGCAGCGTCCTTGGATTTATATTTGTGAAAATATAAAAAACATATCACTAAGACCATTTGGACATTCACAGTCGAAGCACAACGGTTTGTGAAACATTTAATGTTTGTCTTAAATCGGCTGCTGAGTTTTTGACTGCACCGTTAGCAGAAAGCTCGTTTTAGTGAGATGGGGGTGGTGTTACGCGATCTCTTCCAACTTAGATATTTTGGTGTAAGTTAGTCGTTTCGGTGGTCTGGTGTCAAAGGTGGTACATGTTATAAACAAATGAATTTGATTATTAGATACACATGTGTAGAGCTCTTTGTGAATAGATAACCATGTTAATCCTTTATTTTCTGGTCAGTTACACATGTTCTCTTCACTTAATGGCATTTTGGAAGCCGGACCCCTTGTAAATCTGTATACTTAGTAACATGGGTTTTGGATATTTGGGGCTTTAGGACTCTATAACAAACTATTTGAACACCATCCCATCACCGTGCTGACCCCCTTTGGTATGGCCTAATGCAGACATCGAGTGTATTTTATCACAATTCCGATTTGCATAGCAATCACCCGGTCAAACGGCAACAAGCCTGGTAAGACACCTGTGGCGCGAAATTTGTCCTGATCTATATGTAATTCCTTAGAATTTTACGCAATGACAACATCGACTTTGCAATGATTTAGCAAATAGGTTCATGAAGCTAATGATATATATGTTCGAAAACAAACGAGTAAACCCCCAAAAATGTTCTATTCTGTTATTATACTTTGTACCACTTCTATGGCCCATTTTCATCTGTTCAGGAGGAATGTCTACTATATATCCATAAACCGTATAGTGCCATACTCCAGCCATTGTTATAGAGTAGATTACAATAGACCAGGTCTAAAGAAAGCGTTATAATCAGTAGATTACAATAGGCCAGGTCTAAAGAAAGCGTTATAATCAGTAGATAACAATAGGCCAGGTCTAAAGAAAGCGTTATAATCAGTTGATTACAATAGGCCAGGTCTAAAGAAAGCGGTATTATCAGTAGATTACAATAGGCCAGGTCTAAAGAAAGCAGTATAATCAGTAGATTACAATAGGCCAGGTCTAAAGAAAGCGTTATAATCAGTAGATTACAATAGGCCAGGTCTAAATAAAGCGTTATAATCAGTAGATTACAATAGTCCAGGTCTAAAGAAAGCGTTATAATCAGTAGATTACAATAGTCCAGGTAATGGATACTGCCTATATAGTCTAACCATACCCCAACCGTTGTCCTACAGTAGATTACAACGGGTATGATATAGTATAAGTAGATACAAGTGGAACAGGACATGTAGCATTCAACCACAGACACGCACAGAAACAAACAACAACTACAAAGATGAATAAAAGACAAGATATGACACAAAAACATAAAAGGGTTGACATTAGGGCTACCGCCTTGGAACGGTCAGTGGCAAAAAGGCCGCTGAGGGTTTAAACCAGGTTCTAGGGACCATCAAACCTCACGCTTACCCTATTGTTATCCCAATAAAAGGGACAGTGTAAACGATATCCCCGCCAGGCTATATTCTCTAACAAACAAGAAACGACTACAAACTCTAGAAAATGACCCCAGAAGTTGTTGTTTTTTTGTGTGTTTTTTAATAAAACAACAATGAAGTGATACAGTTACAATATCAATATGATTGTATATATCATTTCAATACAACTAGTACTTGTATGTGTTGAAATCGTGTCCAAAAAAAGTGTTCTGTCTCTGTAATTTAAACCACGTTATTGTCCTTTTTGTTGCAAATTCCGTTGTTTTAGGGTAATATATAAATCCAAACGAAATCACTAATTCACTTATAATTCAAAGAATCACGGAATATTTTGCACTGAAGACAACTCGCTCTGATTACTTAAAAAAACTTATAAACTGCTCTGAACACGCTAACTGGTATATACATAATAAGGTATTTGTAGAATGTTCAAGTGCATGTTATATCAAAGAATATCTATGACATTTCCATTCATATCAGAACAGCTGCCTAGAATACTGTTCGTTGCTCCATATTGTTCTTGAATGTTCTGAATAATTAATGAAACAATTTACTGGACCGTGTCTATAAGCAGCACGTTACCGTGTCTACAAACAGACACGTTTCATATTATATTATTACGTACACAATATCACAATAATCAATCACACATATTAATAACAGGTAAATCAACATTGTACAATAACACAGTGGGTGCACTTTATTCGTATGCCGATCGGGATATGCCGGATTGAACCGGTCACGTGATCGGTATACCGTTCCGGTGCATGCAATCGAGTAGGAATATGGAGCTTCAAAATGGTTACCAATGTCTCAGTGAATGTAGTGTTAGGAGTCGTTTAAGAAGATCTTTTGGCCAGAGAAGATGCTGACGTTGAAAACGATATTGTTTTAGCTATGTTGTGAGTATATGTATTTATTCATATATCTTGTGTCAGATGGTAGTAGTTGACAATTGCAAATATCTAGGTAAAATCATTTTTAGTATTGACTTCCGTCCTCTTTGTTCTTCGAACCCAAAGTAAAGAAAACTCAACTCGTTGAAATGAAACGTTTCAAACATTTGTGAAAAAACTTACCGGTACAAGAATTATTAAAGTGTTTTGCTTTCTTGTTTTTTCATGTAGCTTGACTCCGTTGTGAGGATTCCGATGGGATTCGTTGCAATATAAAACTAATGTATTACTCTGTGTTGTTTGGATAACTTGCAACATAGTTGTTTTACCTTATATATTTTCTGACGACTTCGAATAATTATATGTGTGCAGATTTTCAGTTAATGTTTACTTTTAGTTTCGGAAAGTTTTTCATTTGATAAAGTTTCAATACTTTTTTTTACGAAATTTCATTAGAATGTTATTGTATTTTCAGAAATAGAGACAAGCATGCCAATGTACAAGGCTTTTGGGAAAATACTATTCCACAGTATACCGTATCCAGATATAGGAGAGCATTTTGGGTTTCCAGGACTGTATTTGCCTATCTACGTGATAATCTGTCTGATCAACTAACGGATAGGCATGCTGGAGGCCGACCATCAACATTACCGTAAAAAAAACGAAATGTTTGTGAAATATGTAGGATAGAAAGAAACAATTCTTGATCTTGGTCAGTTGTTTGGTGTAAGTGAATATTGTTTTATCCAAGCTCGGAATCAAGTTACAGACGCAATTCTTACCAACCTCGTTGATACCGTGATCCAATGGCTTTCTCAAGCAGAGTATCAGGACATTGCAGCCAGTTTTCAGGAAAATATCAGTGCCATTTCGCCATATCCCAATAAGTACCCCTCTTGTTAATGGAGATGCATATTACACACCAATTTTTTTTTCACTCTGTCAACATGTTAGCTTGCTGTAGGGGGGATTTACGTTTCACCGATGTATGCATTGGATATCCTGGCAGCATGCATGATGCAAGAGTTTTAAGAAATTCAACTCTATGGATTACGGGTATGGAAAAGTGTGTTCACGGTCAGTATCATTTGTTGGGAGATGCAGCTTATCCTCTTACACAGTGTTTATTAACCCCGTACAGAAACAACGGCCATTTGAACAATCAACAGTGTCTGTTCAATACGGCATTGTCAAAACGACGAGTCACTATCGAGAGAGCTTTTGGTACATTAAAACGCAGATTCCGCAAACTTCATACAGGAATCGACATGAAATATGTGAATGAAATCAACAAATTGATACTGGCCATCTGTGTTCTGCACAATCTTTATATTTTACAGCAGGATATTGAGGAGTTTGACGATGAAGATGATGATATTGACAACGACAACCGCTATGCGTTATTATTGGGTAATAATCCTGGAATGCAACATGTGCAGAATGTAGTATTACCAGTTGACCAAGGCGTACAGGGACGATTAAAAAGAGTGAACATCACAAATCATCTTTAAATTAATACAAGTGTGACCTGGGTTGAAGTACCAACCTTCAGAACCAACCTTCAGTAATATGAAATAAACATACAGAACACAGACAATCGTTCTTTTCCAATTTAATAAACAAAACAAAACAAAAATTAACAATTAACACAAACCGAAGTATATCCACATAAACAAATATAGAATTGACTATCTGTCATGTAAAGTAAGACCAAACAATGGTCATATACTTAATACAAGAATAGTTTATGCTCTACATATTTTATGTTTTACATACATACCTTTGTGTAACAGCACACATGTACGTAAACAAAATATGCTCACATTTCCATTTAAATATAAAAGCTAGCCTGCTAAATATACTGAAGCAAACAGCTAACGCACCAGTATACAATACCTTTAATATCTCAATAATAACAATGAATAAATCAACACAAATTTCATTTTCAACGAGACAAATATCTTGTCAAAAACGACTGTAAATTTAAAACAAGAGGTCATTGACCTTGAAGCTCTACTGATAGGTTTTTGATAGCTAGATCAGCATTCCTGTGAAGTTTCATGAAAATCCGTCAAGTAGTTTCAGAGGAGTAGTCGCTACAAAAAAACGTTTACTGACAGACGGACGACTGACACCGCACCACGGCATAAGCTCTGCTGATCTCTGATCAGTAGAGCTACAAATCATTCAAATCACCTGTCTCCAACGGTACCAGTCGGCATATAATAAGTTCATACATTAAAAGTATTGTCTACTGGTGAGTTAGCTGTTTGGTTCAGTATATATAACGTAAAGTGACACAAAGCGAGCTCTATAAACTTGCGGCTCCTTTGCTTTTTCTACATAACTTTAATTACAATAACAGTATAAAGAAAATTGTGGTTAAGGCCAAAAAAAAATAGGTGTGTTTCCTATTGCATGCTCTAAACAAATAGGGTAGGTCAGTTTTTTTGGGTTTTTTTGGAGCAAGATATTGTGAGATTCTACATGTATTTATCTCATAAACCCCATACAAGTTGATGATACAACTGAAATTTCTCTGTGATGTCAGTTTACCTCGATATATTGTGATTGTTTAGAACAAAAAAAATTTTTTTTTTTTTTTCATAAATAGTTTTAAGGTCGGCCCCTTAAAAATAGGGTCGGTCGGGCCACCGGAAACACAGTTTTTTTTGTTGTATTTTTGGCCTAATGATATTAACTGTTGATTTTGTCCAACATTAATATATTTAACGAAAGGTACAATTAAATGATTAATCTAAAATTTATATATATATATGCACGGACATATAAAGTTAAAAGGCTACTGGATTAATTAATCCAGACCCTTATTTTAATGCTTGCTAAATCTATTCGAGATTTCCATGTGTCCTTGTAATATGAACTGTTCATAATAAATAAAAAATCTGATTTTCCAGAAAATCGTTACTGAAGTTATTTATGCCGTAAAGTATATTGTTCAGAAGCAAAATTTATAGATTATTTAACCGCTGCGTTCGAGTTTCGGAAATCATTCACGACTTGATTCTCCCCGTGTGGTTGGGTAGAATACAACCACTGCAAATCCCGCTAGAGGCAGGACACCCCCACCGCTCACCCACCCTCATATTCATTTTGTAATTTGTATCATGCTCATTGAAGGTCTTCATCACGACACCGCTTATACAACCGCGAGAAACGTGGCTCCATCGGAAATGGAGTGTCTACAATGTATTATAGAATTTGCAGCAACTCTGCAGTTGTTTGCAGCAACTCTGCAGTTCTCCAGGGGATAAGGTTCTAGGCCCATTATCAGGATGTAATTTGTTTTCTTTGTGCTAACATAATGTCATGTATGTATTCAACTGAACTCAATTGGGGTTTTAAAGGCGCACCGACACATGAAAGGTTATATGGCGCCTAACAGGAATGAACATACCAGACTCATCCTCCAGTTACATCGACATAAAATATGGCGAACGGGCCTAGAACCATCTCATCTGCAGAACTGCAGAGTTGCTGCAAATTCTATGGTAGACACTCCATTTACACTGAAGCCACGTTTATTGTTTTTCTGCAACTACTGTAATGATTTCAACAAGATGGCTCCTGAAACAATGTCATAATGAAGACCTTTAATGAGCATGGACAAAATCATAAATTGAACATGAATTTTGGGGTCCTACCCATCTACCTACCCGTTTAACGGGATCTGCAGTGGCCCTAGTCTTTGCCCGAGAACCACACGAGGCATTTTGTATTGAAATTACTATATCATATTACTATATCATACAAGTGAGTATGTGATATCATGTATTATAATTGGTATATCATATAGGTATATCATACAACTGAATATGTAATATCAAAATGTAAAAATAAATTCTTGGATTCACCTATTTAAACATGTCGGACAAACAAACGGTTGCTATTTCTAAAACCACGTTCAGATACTTACATCATATGACGAAATCTTTAAATATTGTGTATATATAGAGCTCCTATTTAAAGTATGTTAAGTTTCTTTGAACTAATGAGACTATGTTATATTTACAAATACTTTGCATAATATATGTTTGTATTGAATATTATATCAAGATAGAATTTTAAATTTAATAATTGATTTAAAACTCAAATCAAATTTTTGCTATATGCTTGCCAGTAACTTATCTTTGAAAAGAAATATTTAGAACCTTCAAAAATGCTATCCTTTTTATCTTAATTCTAAGGATCATGTTTGAAAACAAATACATATGAAACTTATGTCAATCCAAGAATCCATGAAGTGTATGTTCTTGTGTTTCGTTTCGGCAAGACATGTCGGCCTTTGGATTATCTATGGCAAGAGTACTTGAATACATATTATTTCTACACATATACTTCATTATTAAGTGGAGGAACATTTCCTGTTAATCTCCGTCCGTTTGTACATATGTTAAATAAGTCAAACTGTCAAGTTTAAATATTTGTTTGTTTTGTATAAATTTGTTCTTGTTCTTGTATATAACTTAACTGTCATGTACTGTCTATTTGTTTTTGTGTATGTGTATTCACTGTGTATATATGTTATTTTGACTCTCCTGTATATTTTATATTATGGAGGAAATAAAGAATCAATCAATCAATCAACCATGTCACAAACCCTTTGGACAGTCAAGGTAAATACCACATGCAAAGTTAAATACAAATTACAATGTTACTGACATATACATTATTGAATAGGATCGTGTCCTATTGAAATAACATGAAATTTATACATGAGAAATATATACAGACAAGTAACAACATCATAGTGGCTTTTCAAAGCAATATAGATAACGAAGTCAAAAGTAATTTCATCAAGACAGGTTAAGCCAAAAAAAAACACTAAAAATCTTTCCAATTTAATGGATCTTTCCAATCTTTCAAAGATCTTTTCCAAGATTGGAAATCTTTCCAATTTCCAATCTTTACATAATCTTACATGAGTGCCTGTTTAATATTGAATTTATTAAAGGAGTTGGATAAAATTATATGATTCGAGGCTGTGCCGAGCATCATATCAATTTGCCGAGCATCATATCAATTTTATAGAAGGAGTTTTAATAAATTGAATTTATTAAAGGAGTTGGATAGAATTATAAGATTCGAGGCTGTGCCGAGCATCATATCAATTTGCCGAGCATCATATCAATTTTATAGAAGAAGTTTTAATAAATTCAATATTAAATAGGCACAAATGTGAGATTCTACTTGTCTTTATCACATAACAAAAACCCTCAAAAGCAACATTTTATTATTATTATACGTTACGTTTACTCTCATGTATAAATTGCCCATACTCTTAGCGTGAAGCAATTTTTGTCTCGCCTTTTCGAAGAAAAAAAGAGACATAGGTGTTGCTTTTCCGGCGGCGGCGGCGGCGGCGTCAACATTCAAGTTTTGCGTTTAGGTCATTTTCGCACAAACTGTATGCACTAGACCTTTCAAACTTTGCTTATAGTTGTATCATGGGTGGTACATCGAAACGTGGCAAAGCAAATGTGGAAGTGACCTTGACCCTCCAAGCAAAGGGCAGATAAATTAATAATTTTTAGGTTCAACTTTTGCGTTTGGGTCACTTTTTCACAAACTGTATGCACTAGACCTTTCAAACTTTGCTTATAGTTGTATCTTGGGTGGTAAATTTCAACGTGACAAAGCAAATATGGAAGTGACCTTGACCCTCCAAGCAAAGGGCAGATAACTTAATAATGTTTAGGTTCAACTTTTGCGTTTAGGTCACTTTTTCACAAACTTTATACACTAGACCTTTAAAACTTTGCTTATAGTTGTATCTTGAGTGGTACATCGCAACGTGACAAAGCAAATGTGAAAGCGACCTTGACCCTCCAAGCAAGGGCAGATAAATTAATAATTTTTAGGTTCAACTTTTGCGTTTGGGTCACTTTTTCACAAACTGTATGCACTAGACCTTTCAAACTTTGCTTATAGTTGTATCTTTGGTGGTAAATTTCAACGTGACAAAGCAAATATGGAAGTGACCTTGACCCTCCAAGCAAAGGGCAGATAACTTAATAATGTTTAGGTTCAACTTTTGCGTTTAGGTCACTTTTTCACAAACTTTATACACTAGACCTTTAAAACTTTGCTTATAGTTGTATCTTGAGTGGTACATCGCAACGTGACAAAGCAAATGTGAAAGCGACCTTGACCCTCCAAGCAAGGGCAGATAACCTTATAATTTTCTGAAAACAAGTTCAATGTACACGTAATTAAAATAGTTTTAATATTAAAAGCTGCTGAATGACTTGTAGGACAATTTGCCAATTGTATGGCACATTACAATGGCAATGACAAAAACTTATTCAGTAATTTAGGCCTACAGCCCAGAATAGAAATATTACAAATATAGTGAAGTAAACGTTTTGAAGTAACAGTATGACATAAATGCACAGCATAAGTACATATATAGAGAAAACACAGTTTAACATACATTGTACATTCCAGATAGGATGAGTACTATACAAATACTAATATAACAGCATCGTTGTGTACTGCGAAATATTAATTTACGATATATTATTGATAGTTTGAAAGAACAACCATCTCTTACTTAGTATTTTGTACACATATTTGCATAGCTGTGACAACGTGTGTATGTCACAGCCAATACTAACATTCCAGATAGGGTTATAGGCTAGGCTATAGATAAGATTGTCAATATACATGTACACTGTATATCTACATAGTTATCAAGTTTCAATAATATTGCATGAAAATATAAAACTTCAGAGGTGGTGAACAGTACCACAAAAGTAAATATCTGTTACAACAAGAAATGTCAGTAGTACGTGGCAGATGCCCACAAAAACTTTCCTTACAGGAACGACTCATTCGAAAAAAGGTGCCTATATAGGAACGCATACAGTGTTGAAATGTTAAGAGTAACTAGTACAAAACTGGTTAATGGTAGGGAGATTGTCCATTAAGTGTTAGTATACTGTAAATCAATAATGACTAGTAAGTTTAGAGTTTTGGACCGGGTATGATGTGGACTCACTTCATCGTTGACGTTTGAGGTACACACTTGATTGTGGCATCCAATACACCTTATAACTGTGCTTAACACTTATGGTGAGTTTATTTAAATTCCCTTCAGTACAGCTAAGACACGATTGTTTTGGACAACCGAATGGAGCCATAAAAATATAAATTCTACAGAGGGAATAGGAAAATAACTTAACTGGCAAGCAAAGTAGCGTAGCACTGAACATCCGACTATCAAATAATTCATGTTCGCCTCCTTAATGGACTCAACAAAAGTGAGAAACAATTGTACCTTTGTTTCATCAACATATGATGCTGTGTTGTAATTCGAGTCCTGCTTGTCCGTTACCTTCTCAATGTTATCATCGTCATTGATCTCTTCTTAAACTCTTTTAGTACCTGACAAGGAAAAAAACAGTAGGTATTTGTAAATGATCTTACCAATATATAACAAGCAAGATTGATTTAAAGGCACTAGAGGCAATCTGAAAGAGTGATTTGAGTGACAATCTAAATACAAATAAAACTTTAATAATGTGTTTGAGTTTCATTTGAAGTGTACATATGCATTAATTTCATTCGCATGTTTTGTTTAATTATTGTTTTTTATAATATTTATGAAAATGTTTGGTCTGCAGAGCTCAAAGACTCCGATGATTGTTATTGCTAACTCATAATATTTATTTAATTGGGGTTTATATACCTATCTAAAATAGTTTATTAAAATAATGCTGATTAGTTATTGAGGAGGTATTAAAAATGCTATCAAGACATCAAAAGTCACATCCTTCAACTGTTACCACTTCATTGTAAACGACAGAAACAATGCACAACAATAATTACGTTATTGTAAAGCAATGTTATGTTTAAACGATAAATTTAATTGGTTAAAAACCGTGTTTTTTTTCGTTTTGAGAGATAGGCATACATAGAGGATCTGACATGAGTTGTCATTTCGTACAAAATTTTATTAAATGAGTTCAGAAATTTGTTATTAAGAGAGCCTCTGGCGAGCTTAATAACAAATTCCTGGACGAGTTTAATAAAATTTTGTATGAAATGACAACGAGTGTCAGGTCCTTTTTATCACATGGCTCAAAAACGACAAGAAACTTGCAATTAAACCCAATCAATCAAACCAGAACGATACCTCAGACAGACAACAGCACGTGTATAAAGCACGTGCACGGTCGCCTTGTATTACACATGGTTAATATAAGGGAATACTTAATGGGTATATTATACGAAATACAAGCAGTTCCATGTGATAAAATGTAAGTTGTGAGAATTTGTGTTACGTTCAATCTCTGCAAAAAGTGTGTATTAAAGACCATGTGAGATAAGAAATTAGAGAGTTTTAGCGTCTTTATATTGTTGTGTCACTTATGCCTTTATTTGAAGCCAATTATGGCCCCTTTTATACTTTAATAGAATGTTTTGTTAAAGTTTTGTTTGTAACATTGTATCTCGGAAACTACTTCACATGATGTACTGAAACTTTACACATTTATTTACTATCATTGGACAATGTCATAGAGCCAGGTTCTATAAGTGATGCTTTTATTTTAACCAAATGATGGCCCCTTTTATAGAATTTATTGTTACAGCTGAGAATGTCACCTTGTTTCTCGGAAACTACTTCACATAATAGATTGAAACTTCAGAAGTGTTTTGCATTATAAAAAAACATCACACAGTCATGTATTTGCTTTTAAATGAAGAACTAATAAGACAAGTGCCATAATTCTGTCTTGCAATTAGCAGAATTCCATAATTCTGTCTTACAATTAGCAGAATTATGCCCCTCAACTTAGTTTCGCAATAACAAGACAAGGCTTTGAAAGTCGAGCGTCCGCACCAACGAGCTGTTATTCCGTGCGTATTTGGATTGACACCTGTAAAGCTTTCAAATCTCACCCAATCCCTTTAATATACACGTTTGAGAAATTTGGCCAATTTAGCAAATTTTACATAACTTCAGCATGATTCAATTTCTAGGAGTATTATTTTATCCAATATGGAAATCAATAAAATTTATATTATGTAAAATGTACATGAAGTTGCTGCTGAATTGTCATTTGTCTGTCATACTACATACTACATTTGGACCAAGTTTAAATTTGATGTAAACAAACAGAAATTTGCTATTGTGTTTAAAGGGCCAAAAATCAAGGGAGAAATATCTGCAGTGTATGTTTTCCTCGGTCCGGTTTTCGATCTTGTCCCGAGTTTATATAAACGATTTCACGTAAGAGGATCAGATGAAAAACGAAGTTGATTTCATGTTCGCAAGAAAATGCTGACAGACAGACGCCAGGATAGACAGAAAAGTGATCACAAACGCTTAAGTGAGAATGTAAGCTTAAATGGGGTTTCCTTAAAGCAGGTTAATACTATATATGTATGCACGGCAATTTATAATGGCGGTCGATTAAAGCCGGCTGATTGATTAACAGAGCTGACCACAAACATGGTTTCACTGTTATACCTTTCCTACTGTTGTACACTGACGACTCAATTGGTTCAATATTGCTGCAAGAAGCTGTCTCCCTGCCAAAGACATTTTCCATGTCTTCGTCAATCAAAATTGGATTGTTTCCAGACGTGTTGTTGTGTTTCACATTTCTCACGTACTTCTCCTCGAGCGAACGAATTTTCAGACGGCATTTTTCTGATGTGATATTTTTACAGCCAGCTAGTTTCTTCATTTCTGAAGCAATCCTCATCCATTTCTTCTTGTTGTTTTCATAAGCCAACAAGAGGGCTCGTATTCAGGTTTTGGTCCAGAAAGCTATAAAAATGAAATAAATGACAAATCTTAACAAAATAGGTAACAAACATTTCTATTCAAATGCAAAACATTTTTCTACATTTGAGGCATTTCTACCCGTGTTCTCTCCATGCCAAACCCTTCTTGCGCCATGTTGCGCCTCTTGTGCCATATCCACGTCTATTTCGCGACTGGCACCATTACAAATGTAGAGATAATTTCACAATCAAACCTTTCTGAGCATAAATGAAGCAATCCTATTATTTCTGACTGGCAACCACGTTTCTTATAAACACCCATACTACTTGTGACATCGTTTGCATATAGTATATTCATATTATGTACATGGCCCCCTTTTTTCCGAATGTCACCATATTTACTTATCCTGGATGAGCCACATGGTACCATTACATTCACTCTTGAGTGAACACTGCGGTGCAGATCCCCATTCTTCACCCCAACCCCAATTATTTACTGGCCAGTAATAGCGGGAAATTGATGACAATAATAAAATATACTGTAATGTAAAAGTAGCAAAGTATAAAGGTGTATTGTGACACAAACTAATGTTATTTTATATAGTCATTACTAGAAGAGTGCTATGCAGACTATTTCATCCCACTTTTTGTGTGTGGTTGCCATTTATGACTCCTGGTTCATGGACGATTCTTCAAACTTATTTGAGAACCATGCATTAATAGTACATGGGAAATATATAACAGGGTTGTAGCTAAATAATTTTATAGTTGAAAACGGGTTTTAAACTTTGCCTTGTAATAGCCTGTATCATGCAGATGTGCACCTTTCTGCCTAATAAAGGGGTGACCTAATACATATTGCTTTATTAGGCAATGAAATAACGTAACATTATCTGACGTCATAAAACAAAAACAACATGATGCATCCTCGACAAGCATAACATTCTGCGAAATAGATATTGATAATAATAGTAAATAATACAGAAAATGTGGATTACGTACATAAATAGAATATTATATCAGTGCCTTCTATTATCCAATTTTATTAGGCTCGGCACGAAAAAGAAGAATGGCTCGACAGAGTCTCGCCATTCTTTGTTTTCTAAGCCTCGCCTAACAAACTTGATAGTAAAAGGCACTGACATAATATTCTCGATATATATCATATTTCACCCGCTTAGCATTACCATTTATGGCACCATGGTTATGGAGTGTGACTGTTTTGTAATTAAATTTCTGTTAATAACCGTCATTTCTAGAAGGGTCAGCTGATGACTGTTTGTGGGTAGGTGGCACCTGGCTCTGAACTGTGCCATTTTCTTCAACCTCTACAGAATCCTCCACAGATTTTCCCTCTATGGAGTCTTTCACAGCCAGTAATGCAGCTTTATCTGTTGAAAATAACAATAAAAAGAAAAGTCATAGTATACAATCTATGCTATGACGACGAGCGGCAATAAGAATAAATAGTGTACTATATATTTGTTTTAATTCATTGCATTGGAATGAAAGCATCATGTGTGTGTTTTTTTTTGTGTGTACAACTAATAGTGAGTTAAATGTGGTGTAGCAAAGGCAGAGAACAAAATGGAAAACTGTAATAAAGATGAAATGTTTTTATTTGAAACTAAACGTGCAATTACATGCTTTGCTGTAACCAAGAAAGCGCTATATTCCCTATTTCTATATTAAACGAAGACTTAAAGAGCTGGACAGCGAACTGAAAAAGACTTCGCTAAAACCGACAATTCGCTATAGCTTAGTTCCGGCTACACGTATTCTTAAAAATCTGACTTTTGACTGTAAATAATGTTTCAGTGCACAATTATATAAAAAACACACTCTGAATATGTACATGTATGAAGAATTACAATTTACATACGGTAATAATATGATCAAATGTATATATTTGTAAGTTCATGCTGTGCAAAAACAACATTATTGATGTGCAAAAATAAAAATTGTAGGTACAACTCTGTAAGCGTGTCAGGTCCCTGCCAAGACTTGAACCTGGATCTCTTTCTCGAAAGAAAAGCGTGTTTCCTTACACTACTGAGATCGCCAAGACATCACAAAAGAGTGTACAAAACTAGGCAAAATTATTAAACATTTGGATTAAAACTTTTTCAAACTAAAACTATCACTAAAGGTTATTAATAGCCTGCAAACGCATACCCCATGACTATATGCACATCTTCACTTCATTTGGGGAAAATCCATATAGGAGTTATGGGGAAATAGCATACGAAATAATATTTCTTAGAAAAATATTCAAGGGGCCAGAACTGACATCAAACACCAATGAACCCAAACCCCACTATGATATGCGTATCTCCATATGATGCAGATGCTTCTCACAGTTTGTTGAAACCACATCAGGTGGTTATAGAGAAAACCATGACACAAACATTCCTGCCTAGTTTCGAGTTTGTAGTTTGTAGTGCCAGCTGTTCTTGAGTGACCGCGAAGACAAGCAGTTTTTAGTGATCTTTTTACAAGTTTTGTTACTATGGCACCCGCATTTCTTAAGCAAATCTACCCAAAAGGGGAGGTGCACAACTACACCATGACACAAAAATTCCGGCCAAGTTGCGAGTTTGTTGTGCCAACTGTTCTTGAGTTATCGCGAAGACGAGCAATTTTTAGTGATTTTTGTTACCATAGCAAGCACATTTCTTATTCAAATCTACCTAAAGGGGAGGTGCACAACTAGACCATGACTCATACATTTCTGCCAAGTTTCGAATTTGTAGTGATAGCATTTCTCGAGTTAACGCGAAGACAAGCAATGTTTAGTGATTTTTTACAAATTGTGTTACCCTGGCAACCACATTTCTAAAGCAAATCTACCCAAAAAGGGGAGGTGCACAACTACACCATGACACAAACATTCCTGCCAACTTTTTGAGTTTATAGAACCAGCTGATCTTGAGTTATCACGAAGACAAGCAATATTTAGTGATTTTTTACAAGTTTTGTTACCATGGCAATCACATTTCTTAGGCAAATCGACCCAAAAGGGGAGGTGCACATCTAGACCATGACACAAAATTTCTGCCAAGTTTTGAGTTTGTAGTACCCTCTGTTCTCGAGTTATCGTGAAGAAAAACATTTTTTATTGATTTTTAACATGTTTTGTTACCATGGCAACCACATTTCTCAAGCGAATCAACCCAAAAGGGAGGTGAACAACTAGACCATGACAAAATCATTCCTGCCAAGTTTCGAGTTTGTAGTCGTGCTGTTCTTGAATTTTCGCGAAGGCGTGATTTTGGGACAGACCGACACACATTTGCACAGCAATATGCACCCCCACTTCTTCGAAGGGGGTATAATAAACCTCCATGCTTGGCATTGGACTCAGCTCTAAAACTAGGCTCGCCTTAACCATTCGCCAAATCGCCATAAGCGAAAAGTTACCCGAACTGGCGAATGAAAATCATAAGAAATGCATAGCAAATTTGCCAGACATAGACGGTATGGCAAATCCAAATTTCCAACCGATTTTGTCTAAAAGATCTCGGAAAATCCCGAATTCTAATACACAAAATATTCACTGTATATGTTTAATGTCGAATCAAAGCTTTTTAACAAGGACCAACATCATCATTCATGGCATGCTGATCATTTTAGAAAAAGTCCCATTTCAATATCACTTATAGTTTTCAAGAAGTAGTCGCTACAAACTTGGTTTTTAAAGACCTTTTTTTAGCCGTGGCGGCCATCTTGAATTTCCGGACGAACTGAAATGTTTCCAAGGTTCAAATAGACATGAAGAGCAACATTCCCGTGAAATGTCATGAAAATCCATTAAGTAGTTTCAGGAGTAGTCGCTACACGTTTTTATTATACAACTCAAGGTAAACAAAGATGGCCGCTGGCGTCCATGTTTAATGTCGAATCAAAATGATTCTCCACAAGGATCAAAATCATGTCATGCTGATCATTTTAGGAAAAGTCCCATATCAATACTAAATACTGCTTATAGTTTTCAAGAAGTTGTCGCTACAAACTTCTTTTTTAACAAGAGGTCAATGACCTTGAAGCTCTTGAAGCTCTACTGATTGATTTTGATTTCAGGAAGTAGTTCGCTGGCGGCCATCTTGAATTTCCGGCCGACCTGAAATTTTGCTAGGATCAATAAGACATTCAGAGCAACATTCCTGTAAAGTTTCATGAAAATCCGCCAAATAGTTTCAGAGGAGTAGTCGCTACAAGTTTTTACTATATAACTCTATGTAAACAAAGATTGCCGCTGGCAGCCATGTTTAACGTCGAATCAAAACAATGTTTGACAAGGACCAACATCATGTCATGCTGATTATTTTTGAAAAAGACCCATATCGATATCACTTATAGTTTTCAAGAAGTAGTCGCTACAAACTTGTATTTTGAAAAATTATTTTTAGCCGTGGCGGCCATCTTGAATTTCCGGCCGACCTAAAATTTTGCTAGGATCAATAACACATCAAGAGCAACATTCCTGTGAAGTTTCATGAAAATCCGTTAATAATTTTTAGAGGAGTAGTCGCTACAAGTTTTCATTATATAACTCTATGTCAACAAAGATGGCCGCTGGCAGCCATGTTTAACGTTGAATCGAAACGATTTTCGACAAGGACCAACATCATGTCATGCTGATCATTTTAGAAAAAGTCCCATATCAATATCACTTGGAGTTTTCAAGAAGTAGTCGCTACGAACTTGTTTTTTAAAAACCTATTTTTAGATTGGGTAGCCATCTTTGATTTCACATCAACATGAATTTTTGCTAGGATCAATTAGACTTCAAGGGTAACATTTCTGTAAAGTTTCAGGAATATCCATACAGTAGTTTCAGAGGAGTAGTCGCTACAAAAAAAAGTTAACAGACGGACGGACGGACGGACGGACGGACGCCGGACGCCGCACCACGGCATAAGCTCTGCTGATCAGTCGAGCTAAAAATGCATTTTACCTATGGCGGCCATCTTGAATTTCCGGCCAACCTGAAAGTGTGCTAGGATCAATTAGACATCAAGAGCAACATTCCTGCAATGAAAATTCGTAAAGCAGTTTCAGAGGAGTAGTCGCTACAAGTTTTTACGGTATAAATCTATATAAAAAAAGATGTTTAACGTCAAATCAAAAACAATTTTCGACAAGGACCAACATCATGTCATGCTGATCATTTCATGTCCCATATCAATATCGCTTATAGTTTTCAAGAAGTAGTCGCTACAAACTTGCTTTTTAAAACCTATTTTTAGCTTTGGCGGCCATCTTGGATTTCACATCAACGTATATTTTTGTTTAGGATCAACTAGGCATCATATGGGCAACATTCCTGTACAGTTTAATGAAAATCCATGAATTTTGATCAGTAGAGATGAAAAGCATGATGTCTATTGATGCTCAGAGTTGTAGATAAGGATTTTACTATTTGTTTCTTTTTACCTTTCTTTTTTTGAAACTAGTATTTAGGTTCAAACTTTTTAACCCAATCATTTTTTCTTCTCAATATGTTTACTCTTCATTTGTTTACATTTGCTTTTTTCTTCAATTACTCAGAATAAGTGTAAATAGTACAGTTTCAAATCATTTGTCAAATTATGTGTACACATGCGTACACGTATGTTTTGTTTGTGTAGTTGTTTTTTTTGCAACACTTTGATCACTTAAATCAAACAAAATTTAACGAACAATTAACTCAGAAGAAACATCTTCATTCATGGAAAGGTAAGTCGTAATTTGATTTACGTTGTGATTCTTTTATGTTTATACTGTTTTCCGCCCGAAAATGCTTTTACACAACAACATTCTTTCGTATTATTTACACGAATAAAAAATTACAGGATATGAATACAGACTAGATGACAGCACCTATTTATTATGCATAATTTCAACACGTTTTAAGGCTACGCAAGACCTTTCCTTTCGGAAAAAAAGAGACTAAAACAACATAACACAGCAAAATTAGACAGCAAAAAGAATTCCTTCAAAGTTTCATTATTGACATCTAGTATGTATTTGGCTCAAGCATGTGAGCATACTGAGGATGCAGCATTTTGCAAACTCTTGACATTAAATATGGTTAAAGTACTGAAATGGCACAATTTTTAAAAGAGGAAATTCAACACTTATGAATTTCTTGTTACAAAGTGTACTATGATTAAAACATCTCCAACATCACAGTTGTGTCCTTTCTCTAATTGATTTTTTTTAAACAAAAGGCCCAAGAGTGCCTGTAGACGCTCTACTGTGCAAAGATGTCATATTTAGCCTTTTCCTATATAAACTTTGGGTCGCAACGGCGGCCATTTTGATTATTGCAAGAAAAAAAACACAAACTTAATAGACGCCAGCCATTGTGATAAAGTTTCAACAAAATTCTTCAAAAGGTTTCAGAGATGATTTCATATTTAACCTTTTACTCTATAACTCTATGTAAACCTTGGGTGATTACGAAAACCAAAAATTTGATAGAGGCCAACCCAAGGAACAATGTATGATATTTCACTGGAATGGATTAAGTGGTTTCGGAGGAGATGTCGTTTGAAATCTCTTTAAATTTGACCTAATTTTAGTCATGGTGGCCATTTTGGATGACTGACGGCTGCGAAAAACATAAATCTTAGGAGGACTATCCCAAAGATCATTGTGATTAAGTTTCATCAAAATTCTTCAACCGGTTTCAGAGAAGATGTCATTTTTAGCCTTTTCCTATATAACTCTATGTAAACTTTGGGTTGACGTGGTGGCCATTTTGATTATTCGATAATAACGAAAAACACAAACTTGATAGAGGCCAACCCAAGGAACATGTTGATGATATTTCACAAGAATGGAATAAGTGTTTTCGGAGGACATGTTGTTTGAAATTTCCTTAAATTTGACCTAGTTTTAGACATGGCGGCCATCTTGGATGACTGGCGGCCGCGAAAACACAAATCTGAGAGGGACTATCCCAAATATCATGGTGATTAAGTTTCATCAAAATCCTTTAAGCGGTTTCAGAGAAAATGTCATTTTCAACCTTTTCCTATATATGTCTATGTAAATTATTCGACGATAACGAAAAACACAAACTTGTTAGAGGCCAACCCAAGGAACATGTATATGATATTTCACAAGAATGGAATAAGTGGTTTCGGAGATGTTTGAAATTTCCTTAAATTTGACATAGTTTTAGCCATGGCGGCCATCTTGGACTAATGGCGGCCGCATAAAACACAAATTTGAAAAAAATTCGACGATAACAAAAAAACACAAACTTAATAGAAGCCAACCCAAGGAACATGTATATGATATTTCAGTAGAATGGAATCAGTGGTTTCGGAGGAGATGTCGTTTGAAATTTCCTTAAATTTGACCTAGTTTTGGACATGGCGACCATCTTTAGCCAGTAGAGCTAAAAACATCTTGATTATTATGTAGAATTAAGAGTGCAGTATATTATATATAGCGAAAATAACCGTGTTTCTTTTTCGCTTCAGTATATTTATGTTTCGCTACGCATTGAAATACATACTTTGTGTTTTTCTAAGAATCATGAAAATAACTAAAAATTCTAACCTTAATTAGCACCAAAAACAGGAGATTGCATGTAATTACTTCGACCCTGTTCTTATCCGCGAGGGAGAATGGACGCGGTCCCACTAACAACCTATTTTGCTTTGCTCGATCTTCATGTATTAAAATATCAGTGATATCAGTCATTCAAATAGGTGATATCAACGGGTCATTTTGAATACATGATATCACTGTTGAAATAGGTGATATCACTGATCTATAATTCCATAAACTATAATAAACAAACAAGTGCTATTTTCTTCAATTAATAAGAATCGGTGATATCACCTATTCAAGCAGCTGATATCGCTTCAGAGCCAGCCAAGATAAAGTGAGCATTTCACTTTTGGCAATGTTATACAAACATTGTAATCTCATGGTGTGCCAAACAAACATTGTAATCTCATGGTGTGTCATACAAACATTGTAATCTCATGGTGTGTCATATTTCAAGACTATGCTCATTTCTGAATAGTTCTTGAGACAAGTTTTCCAATGATATATAGTTAAATGTATCCATACTGGGAGCGGAAATCTGTTGGGTTTTTTTAAATTGTGAGCATATAAAAACACAACAACACAACTTGCCAGACAAAATAGTGTTGTGACGCAAAATAATGTTGTGACGCATTATACATACTCACCCTGGGTACAGGTATGCACACTTCATAAACATTTCAGCAGAGCTAAATAAATCTATTTAATAAACACTTGCTAAGAACGCGTACTGCCTCTTGATCATAAAATTGAACATGTACCGGGACGAAAGTACCATGCATAATTTATTCAATAATTGTTAGGTAAATAAGAAGATACGAGCAAATACGTTGAGTTAAATGCAAGGTATAGAAAAACATCGCTCAGTGAATATGTCATTTTATAATTACATCGCTATTGCACAAACTGTTTTTTTTAACACTTACTCTGTTGACGACATCGCCATATTGTCCCGAAATGTGCCGAGCTATAGGTGTAGCACACCCATTGCAACACAAGAAGTGTCGGCTTCCTGTCGGCCTGGGGTAGCATAATGGCGTCAATAAATTTCACTAATTTAAACTGCTATTTTTGGTTTATATCACATTATTGATCTATTTGTTACATTTTTCAAACATTGCCATGTTGAAATTGTGAGTTTTTAATTTATTTTGCTTATATTGCAATGAGTGTATGAATACAATATTATGGCATCTCAAGTGTTTATGTTTTTAAAGGGAGCATTCATTCATGAGACAAGTTCTTTCTTAGAAGATACATGACCCCCATTTTTCTGTGGATTTTTTGGCAGCATATGTGTCATTTGTGATGAGAATGTAAGTTATTCATTTTTAATTTGGGCCTAGATATGAATGACAACATGGCATTTAAATTTTAATTCACACACAGCTTAATGCAACAATCAATGGGCGTGTTAAACCTATAAGGCGGGATCTGTGAATTGTCATTTTCTCTCAGATTCTTATTTAACTGGCATTTTTCCTTTTGGAATGACTATTTATCTTCAAAAAAACACTTTACACTCTTTTAAAACCGGTTTTGAATTTTCTTTCCTATTTTTTCGCCGCAGAAAGCCGTAATTTGGAGTTTCAGATTTTTTAAGTCTTTAAATGATGGCCTGGAGAAACATTTTCCAAAACTAGGCTTGTTTGGTATCAACATGTAGATATGTGTATTTGTCATCATAATTTCGCACTTCTATTTTTAAAATCCTGCTTTTATAGGTATGACACCACAAAATCCTTCCCCTTAACCCCTAAAATTGGGTTTACTGAGATAATGTCAGAGAGAACTGTAGGCAGAGTATGCTGCCCAATCATTAAAACTTGGCTTTTAATCACAAAGCTAGTACCAGACTTGCATTTAGGAGTATTTGGGATGCCTCTATATTCATGTAGTGTTACCAAATTAAGATATGATGCCACCAAAAGTGAAAAATTGCCTTGAAAATTGGATGCTGGCATGAAAATTAGCACATTTTGCATTCAAAGAGCAGTTTTGGTAGCTAAACCTCTTGATTTCTTCATGTTTATTGACTATATGAAGCATTTAATCCATTATATCAAGTATAGGTATGCCCAATGTCATTTTATAAAACAATTAAGGTAGGTTAAAACTGAAAAAAGTATGCTGATTTTTGTCGCTGTCGACCGCTCTGTTCTATTTAGAAACGCGTATATCTTGATCGATTCTTAGTCGATTCGCGAAAACGTTTCTTTCTTTAATGCGTTATAGTCTAGGCTTTGTCAGAATAGCTGCTTTGAAAATTCACTCATAGTTAAGTATTCTTATAGGTATAGCACACCCATTGCAACACAGGAAGTGTCGGCCTGGGGTAGTAGCATAATGGCGTCAATAAATAATTCTCATTTCTTTTTGTAAAAAAAGGCATTTTCACTAATTTAAAGTGCTATTTTTGGTTTATATCAATCTATTTGTTACATTTTTCAAGCATTGCCATGTTGAAATTGTGAGTTTTTAATTTATTTTGCTTATATTGAAATGAGTGTATGAATATTATATTATGGCATCTCAGTGTTTATGTTTTTAAAGGGAGCATTAATTCATGGGAAAGTTCTTTCTTAGAAGATACATGACCCCCATTTTTCTGTGGATTTTTTGGCAGCATATGTGTCATTTGTGATGAGAATGTAAGTTATTCATTTTTAATTTGGGCCTAGATATGAATGACAACATGCCATTTAAATTTTAATTCACACACAACTCAATGCAACAATCAATGGGCGTGTTACACCTATAAGGCGGGATCTGTGAATTGTCATTTTCTCTCAGATTCTTACTTAATTGGCATTTTTCCTTTTGGAATGATTATTTATTATTTATCTTCAAAAAAACACTTTACACTCTTTTAAAACCGGTTTTGAAATTTGTTTTGCTATTTTTCGCCGCTGAACCCTTATGAAAATGTGATCTTTTCACGAGCTCGTCGCGAGCTCGTACGAGCATGTAATATGCTACTTGCGATCTCATTTACAGAGATGGTGCTCGTCGCGTGCTCGCAGGAGATCGTATAAATTGTTACCGCATTTTATCTGAAGGGAAGATCGTGCAAGCTAGTTGCTTTTACGAGCTCGCGACGAGCTCGCTATAAGCCAACAAGCACAAATTTAAGATCATGTGTTTATATAATTAAGGGTTAATAATTATATGTATATATATATATATAATTATTAATTATTAATATAATAGTTATATAATTGCACCGGGAAAGTAATACCTTCCCCTGCAGAAATAAATCCAAGCATTTGTTCATTCTTCAGAATTCTTTAGAATTCCAAGGAAGCTCAATGTTTTCTCTTTTGGAAAAACATTGTATTTCCTTGGAATGAAAACTCCTAGAAATTCCATGGAATTCTCAAGATTGTTTCTTGGAGAAAGTTTGGAAAACATTGGATTTGAAATCCATCAAAATCCAATGTTTTTCCCTGTGCATAAACATTGAATTTCTTTGGACTTCTGCTCTCTGTCCATCAGCATACTTCGGAAAAGCTTGGAAAAGCTTGGAAAAGCTTGGACTTAAATTCTTGACCAGAAAAAAAAAGTCAAATGTTTTCCAAGGTTTTCACAATTGGAAAAAGATTGGTATACTTTGGACTTATTTACTACTTCTACTGCTGCTGCTACAACTACTACCACTACTACTTCTACTACAACAACAATAGAAACTGCTGCTGCTGTTACTACTACATGTACTACTTCTACTACTAATGCTGTTACTACTACTGTTGCTCTACTACTACTACTACTACTACTACTGCTGTTGTTGCTGCTGCTACTGCTGTTACTACTACAATCGCTACTTCTACTACTACTACTGCTATTGCTGCTCTACTACTACTACTACCGATTCAGTTGCTGCTGATACTGCTGTTACTACGACATGTACTACTTCTACTACTACTTCTGTTACTACTACTACTGCTGCTGCTGATGCTGCTCTACTACTACTACTTCTACTACTGATGTAGTTGCTGATGATACTGCTGTTACTACTACATGTACTACTTCTACAACTACTGCTGTTACTATTACTACTACTACTGCTACTATACTACTACTGCTGTTGTTGCTACTGCTGTTACTACTACATACACTACTTCTACTACTACTGCTTTACTACTACTACTACTACTACTGCTGCTCTACTTCTAATATATCTACTACTACTGCTACTGTTGCTGCTGCTACTGGTGTTACTACTACATGCATAACTTCTACCACTACTGCTGTTTCTACTGCTACTGTTGCTGCGCTACTATTCCTACTTCTACTAGAACTGATGTTGTTGCTGCTGCTACTGCTGTTACTACTACATGCACTACTTCTACTACTATTGCTGTTACTACTGCTGCTCTACTACTGCTGATGTTGTTGCTGCTGCTACTGCTGTTACTACTACATGTACTACTTATACTACTACTACTGCTGCTCTACTACTACTACTACTATTACTACTGCTGTTGCTGCTGCTCTACTTCTAATACTTCTACTACTATTACTGCTGTTGTTGCTGCTGCTACTGGTGTTACTACTACATGCACTACTTGTACCACTACTGCTATTACTCCTACTACTGATGCTGCTCTACTCTATATTACTATACTTCTACTATTACTGCTGCTGTTGATTCTGCTGCTGCTACTGCTGTTACTACTATATGCACTATTTCTACTACTACTGCTGTTACTACTACTACTGCTGCTCTACTACTACTCATGTTCTTGCTGCTGCTACTGCTGTTACTACTACATGTACTACTTCTACTACTACTACTGCTGTTACTAATACTACTACTACTGCTGCTGCACTACTGTGGCATCAGAAGTGAGAACAACAACCATTAATAAAATTAAAAAAGAAATTATAATAACATTAATATTGATTAAACATTGATTATAATAATATAAATAATTGATCACTGTTTTCTTTGAATTGGCTACACAGTCAAATGATGTTCAAACACCTGTATAATAAACACAATGTACATGTATCAGATACATATGTACTAGGATCAGTTAACAGATTTCTAAAATACTGAAAACACCGAATGGACTTAATGCAGCCCTTTGTATTGGCAAGTCAGGATAAATTCCCAAGAGAATCATTGCCAGATGTGAGGTGATAAGAGGATTATGTCCATCTATTGGCCATACATTAGTGGTACATTTAGCATAATATACTCTGAATTAACCTTAATGGTACCACTGATCTGAAGAGAGTTGATTGGTTAAACAAAATATTGGCCATTTTGAATATTTCTAACATGTTGGGCACATGTATTTGTTTATTATCTTATTTAACGAAGTACTAAATTGTGAAATCATTTGTATTGAAACTCTTTGATTCTGTTGGATACAAGTGATTGGCTATATTTTACTGAAGGATAATAAATAAGACAGAAGCTTGACTACAGTACTGAGTAGAATGAAATATGATGTTTACAGTCAGGTATGTACTAATCTACTTCAAATTATCAATACAAGTAATGTTCATCAACGATTGTGAAATGTCTCAGATTGCCAGTGAATTAATTTTATATTTATTTGAAAGTAGAAAGCTTAGACTAATTGTTTATTATATTTTGGAAAGTTTGACTATTTTAAAAGCTGCTGAAGCAGATGTCAACATCTTCCTATAGTCATTTGACATATTTCCGCTGTTATGGACACCCATGGTGAAGAAGAGATTTATCCAAACCTCTTTAAAACAGATGATATAAACAACTCATAAATATGACTTAATTGTTCTTAAACATGACATATGTTTTCACATGACAGTGATTTAAATTCACTTGTAATAAACTTAAAAATACTATTTTAGAACTGAAAGAGACTGCTTTCATTAGTGACCATGAGGGGCTGCATGGTACCAGACAAACTAGGAAATGAAGTCTTGGAGGAAACATGTTCCATATTTAGCATGTAAAAGTAAGTTTCCCATGTATCTTTGGTTACACTAACAGTATATACATTTCGGAATTGCAGTAGACATTAAGCTACTAATTCTCTGATTCTAGTTAACTGTTCCAAATTGAAATCAATAATAAGAGCAACTAGTCTTTTCTGATAATTCTGCTCTCCTTTTTAAAACATATGTTGAAAAAGTAGATTGGCCACATTACATTTAGGCTAGAATTGCAGCACTTGGCTAATTGTCATATTTTATCCACCTTTAAATTCTAGATTTGCCTTTTATTTTTAATCTTAAAGTATATGGTAAATAGGAATATGATCTCTGTATTTTCTTTCAGAATATGTCAGACCTTAGCCTGAACCAAGAAACACAGGATGAACACATTATCGGGAACCAAGATTTATGATTCTTTCATATGGTTATATGCACTAAAGTACATTATTTTGTAGTGTTTTTTATTTTAATGATTTTAAAATGGTTAAAGCTTTAATCGATCATATTTATGTTATTGGGCAGATGTTGTAATGATGCAAATTCAACCTGTAAGAACATCCGATTAATTTTAGATATATTTTTTTCTAAAAGAATAATTTAGTTTAAACACAAAATATCAAGACAACTTTGTATAAACCTGTGTCAGATAGGTTGCTGTAAAGTTATTTTATTAAAAAATAAATAAAAAATATGAATATTTTATTATCATTGTCACCAGCAATGCAAGTCCAAAGAGATCTTATATTGTTTCTGCTTTATGTTTTTGTAGAGAACTTTGAATTCCTAGAAAATCCTAGCAATATCCAATGGTCCTATAATCGTTGCAATAATAGTCTTACCTAATGCAGGCATATCCCATACTACCTATATGGTAGCATCTATATATACAATTAAATGCGTGCAAAATTCCAATAGGTAGCTCGCGCGACGAGCTCCTGGCAAAGCCCACGACGAGCTCTTTACGAGCTCGCTACGAGCTCCTGGCAAAGCCCGCGACGTGCTTGTCACAAGCTCGCAACGAGCTCATGGCAAAGCCCGCAGCGAGCTCGCGCGTGATCATCACGAGCTCGCGGCATACCCGTCACGAGCTCAGCGTGCGCATACTACAAGCTTGTGGCTAAGATAGTATGGAACTCGTGAAATGCATGTGACGAGCTCGTCATTCCAAATCCGTGCTTGTTACGAGGTCGTAAATAGCTCGTGGCGAGCTCGTTAAATATCTAAAATATAAGCTCATTATTTTTGTAGGGGTAAACCGTAATTTGGAGTTTCAGATTTTTTAAGTCTTTAAATGATGGCCTAGAGAAACATTTTCCAATACAACTAGGCTTGTTTGGTATCAACATGTAGATATGTGTATTTGTCATCATAATTTAGCTATACTCTTTTTAAAATCCAGCTTTTATAGGTATGACATCACAAAATCCGTCCCCTTACCCCCTAAAATTGGGTTTACTGAGATAATGTCAAAGAGAACTGTAGGCAGAGTATGCTGCCCAATCATTAAAACTTGGCTTTTAATCGCAAAGCTAGTACCAGACTTGCATTTAGGAATATTTCGGATGCCTGTATATTCATGTAGTGTTACCAAATTAAGGTATGATGCCACCAAAAGTGAAAAATTGTCTTGAAAATTGGATGCTGCCATGAAAATCAGCACATTTTGCATTCAAAGAGCAGTTTTGGTAGCTAAACCTCTTGATTGCTTCATGTTTATTGACTATATGAAACATTTAATCTATTATATCAAGTATAGGTATGCCCAATGTCACTTTATAAAACAGTTAAGGTAGGTTAAAACTAACGCTGATTTTTGTCGCTGTCGACCGCTCTGTTCTATTTTGAAACGCATATATCTTGATAGATTCTTAGTCGATTCGCGAAAACTTTTCTTTCTTTAATGCGTTATAGTCTAAGCTTTGTCAGAATAGTTGCTTTGAAAATTCACTCATAGTTAAGCATTCTTATATTAAGGCGGGATCTGTGAATTGTCATTTTCTCTCAGATTCTTACTTAACTGGCATTTTTCCTTTTGGAATGATTATTTATCTTCAAAACAAGAGGTCAATGACCTTGAAGCTCTACTGATAGATTCTGATAGCTTGATCAGCATTCCTGTGAAGTTTCATAAAAATCTGTCAAGTAGTTTCAGAGGAGTAGTCGCTACAAGTTGAAGTTTTTAATATATAACACTTGGTAAACAAAGATGGCCACTGGCAGCCATGTTTAATGTCGAATCAAAATAATTTTCGACAAGGATCAACATCTTGTCATGCTGATCATTTCAGAAAAAGTCCCATATCAATATCACTTACAGTTTTCAAGGAGTAGTCGCTACAAACTTGTTTTTAAAAAGTCTGTTTTAAGCCATGGTGGCCATCTTGAATTTCCGGACGACATGAAATTGTGCTAGGATCAACTAGACATCCAGAGCAACATTCCTGTGAAGTTTCATGAAAATCCGTCAAGTAGTTTCAGAGGAGCAGTCGCTACAATTTTTTACTATACAAACTCTATGTAAACAAAGATGGCCACTGGCGCCCATGTTTAATGTGGATTCAAAATAATTTTCGACAAGGATCAAAATCATGTCATGCTGATCATTTTAGAAAAAGTCCCATATCAATATCACTTAGTTTTCAAGAAGTAGTCACTACAAACTTTTTTTTAAAAAATCTGTTTTTAGCCATGGCGGCCATCTTGAATCTCCGGCCGACCTAAAAATATTCTGGTATCAATTAGACATCAAGAGCAACATTCCTGTCAAGTTTCATAAATATTCGTCAAGTAGTTTCAGAAGAGTAGTCACTACAAATGTTTACTATATAAATCTATGTAAACAAAGATGGCCACTGGCGGCCATGTTTAACGTCGAATCAAAACGATTTTTGACAAGGACCAACATCATGTCATGCTGATCATTTTAGAAAATGCCCCATATCAATATCACTTACAGTTTTCAAGAAGTAGTCGCTACAAATTTATTTATTTTAAATCTATTTGTAGCATGGCGGCTTTTGAATTTCCGTCCAGCCTGAAATTTTTCTAGGATCAACTAGACATCAAGAGCAACATTCCTGTGACGTTTCATGAACATCCGTCACGTAGTTTCAGAGGAGTAGTCGCTACAAGTTTTTACTATATAACTCTATGTAAACAATGATGGCCACTGGCAGCCATGTTTAACGTCGAATCAAAATAATGTTCGACTGGGATCAACATCATGTCATGCTGATCATTTTAGAAAACGTCCCATATCAATATCACTTATAGTTTTCAAGAAGTAGTCGCTACACTTATTTTTTAACAAGAGGCCCAAGTGGGCCTGTGGACGCTCTACTGGCTCATTATAAAGTTTATGAATAAGGGGCCATAAGTCTTTCAAAAATCATTCAACCAGAACATGGCAATGACAGGTGGAACTAGGCTTAGTACTGATCATTCTCTCCAAGATTTGCTGAATCGCCAAGATTTGCTGAAATCTGGCAAAGAGTTCAGGAGAGACTAATCTGGACTAAGTTTGTGTATCAAAATATTTAAAGGGCAGAACTCTGCCAAAATTCATTCAACCGAAATATGGCGATGACATGCACAACTAGGCTTGATACTGATCATCCTTGTCAAGTTTCGTCTATATCCAGCCAGGGGTTCAGGAGAACTAGCCCGGAAAAAAATGTGGTATCAAAATCCTTTAAAGCCTTAAGGGCCAAAACTCTGCCAAATATCTGTAACCGGAACGTGACAATGACATGCACAACAAGGCTTGGTGCTGATCATCCCTGCAAAGTTTCATTGAAATCTAGCGAGGGGTTCAGGAGAAGTAGATCAGACAAAGTTTGTGCATTAAAACCTTTAAAGGGCCATAATTCTGCAAAAAAAATCATTTTACCGGAATACGCCAATGATTTGCACAACTAGACATGGAATTGATCATCTCTAAAAAGCTTCGTTTAAATCCGGCCAGAGGTTCAGGATAACTAGTCAGAACAAAGTCTGTGTATTAAAACCTTTAAAGGGCCCTAACTCTGCCAAAAATCATTCAACCGGAACACGGCGATGATGTGCACAACTAGATATAGAATCGATCATCCCTAAAAAGTTTCGTTTAATCTGGCCAGAGGTTCAGAGAACTAGTCAGAACAAAGTGTGTGTATTAAAACCTTTAAAGGGCTATAACTCTGCCAAAATCATTCAACTGGAACACGGTGACTATGTACAACTAGGCTTGGTACTGATCATCCCTGCAAAGTTTCAATGAAATCCGGCCAAATGAAGGCCCTTTCGTCTAAATGAGGCCAAGATATAGCATATTTCAGAAAATCAAGGGCCACGACTCCGATGTAAATAGTCCAATCTGGATGGTTTTCGAACTCGTCCAAGCTTTCATTGATATTAACGATCTGGTAAAGTTTCTTAAAGATCGGATGAAAGATGAAGGCCCTATCGTCTTAACGAGGCAAAATATAGGACTTTTAACTAAATCAAGGGCCATAACTCCACTGTTACTGGTCCGATCTGGCTGGTTTCCGAACTTGATCGAGCTTTTATTGATATGAACAATCTCATAACGTTTGGTAAAGATCAAATGAAAGATAAAGGCCCTATCGTCTTAACGAGTCAAAATATAGCCATTTTCAACTAAATCAAGGGCCATAACTCCGCTGTTAATGGTCCGATCTAGTTGGTCGTCGAAGTTGTCCGAGCTTTCATTTATATTAACAATCTGGTTTGGTAAAGATTGGATGAAAGATGAAGGCCATATTGTCTAAATGAGTCAAAATATAGCATTTTTAACTAAATCAAGGGCAATAACTCCGCTGTTAATGGTCCAATCTAGCTGGTTTTCGAACTTGTCTGAGCTTTCATTGATATTAACAATCTGTTTGTTTGGTAAAGATCAAATAATAAATGAAGGTGCTAGAGAGTTCACAAGGCTTAATATTGCATTTTTCAGCAAAACAAGGGCCATAACTCCAATGAAATTACTTTGATCTTGCCGGTTTTCGAACTTGTCAGAGCTTTCATTGATATAAAGACACTGGCAACGTTAAGTAAAGGTCCGATTAATACTAAAGGCCCTAGAGTGTTCCCAAGGCAGAAAATAGCATTTTTCAGAAAAAACAAGGGCCATTATTCCGGTGTAACTGATCCGATTTATCTGGTTTTCGAAATTATTTGAGCTTTCATTGATATTAACAATCTGTGCAAGTTTGGTAAAGATCAAATAATAAATGAATGTGCTAGAGTGTTCGCAATGCAGAAAATGGAATTTTTCAGAAAAACAAGGCCCATAACTCTTGTGTTACAGACCCAATTTAGCTGATTTTCGAACTTGTCCAAGCTATCATTGGTATAAACAATCTATGCAAGTTTGGTAACGATCAAATAATAAATGAAGGTGTTAGAGCGTTCACAAGGCAGAAAATAGCAATGTTCAGAAAAAACAAGGGCCATAACTCCGGTGTTACTGATCTGATTTGGCTGGTTTCCGAACTTGTCCGAGCTTCCATTGATATTAATAATCTGTGCAAGTTTGGTAAAGATCAAATAATAAATGAATGTGCTAGAGTGTTCACAAGGCAGAAAATGGCATTTTTCAGCAAAAAACAAGGGCCATAACTCTGGTGTTACAGACCCAATTTAGCTGATTTTCGAACTTGTCCAAGCTATTATTGGTATTAACAATCTGTGCAAGTTTGGTAACGATCAAATAATAAATTAAGGTGTTAGAGCGTTCACAAGGCAGAAAATAGCAATTTTCAGAAAAAAACAAGGGCCATAACTCCGGTGTTACTGATGAGATTTCGCTGGTTTTCGATCTTGTCCGAGCTTTTATTAATATTAACAATCTGTGCAAGTTTGGTAAAGATCAAATAATAAATGAAGGTGCTAGAGTGTTCACAAGGCTTAATATGGCATTTTTCAGCAAAACAAGGGCCATAACTCTGGTGAAATTTATCCGATCCGGCTGGTTTTAAAACTTATCCGAGCTTTTATTGATATAAAGACACTGGTAAAGTTTCGTAAAGATTCGATTAATAATGAAGGCCCTATAGTGTTCAAAAGGCAAAAGTTAACGACGGACGACAGACGACGGACGACGGACGGACGGCCGACGGACAACTCGCCATCCCATCAGCTCTGCTAGTAAAGGTAAAAAAATTTAGCTGTGGCGGCCATCTTGAATTTCTGGCCGACCTGAATTTTTGCTAGGATCAATTAGACATCAAGAGCAACATTCCTGTAAAGTTTCATGAAAATCCGCCAAGTAGTTTCAGAGGAGTAGTCGCTACAAGTTTTTACTATATAACTCTATGTTAACAAAGATGGCCACTGGCAGCCATGTTTAACGTCGAATCGAATTTTGACAAGGACTAACATCATGTCATGCTGATCATTTTAGAAAAAGTCCCATATCAATATCACTTATAGTTTTCAAGAAGTAGTCGCTACAAACTTGTATTTTAAAAATCTATCTTTAGCTTTGGCGGCCATCTTGGATTTCACATCAACATGAATTTTTGCTAGGATCAACTAGACTTCCTGGGCAACATTTCTGTAAAGTTTCATGAATATCCATTCAGCAGTTTCAGAGGAGTAGTCGCTACAAATAAAAGTTTACGGACAGACAGACAGACGGACGGACGGACGGACGGACGACGGACGCCGCACCACGGCATAAGCTCTGCTGATCTCTGATCAGTCGAGCTAAAAACACTTTACACTCTTTTAAAACTGGTTTTGAATGTTGTTTTGCTATTTTTCGCCGCGGAAAGCCGTAATTTGGAGTTTTAAATTGTTTATGTCTTTAAATGATGGCCTGGAGAAACATTTCCCACTAAAACTAGACTTGTTTGGTATCAACATGTAGATATGTGTATTTGTCATCATAATTTAGCACTACTATTTTTAAAATCCTGCTTTTATAGGTATGACACCACAAAATCCTTCCCCTTCCCCCCTAAAATTGGGTTTACTGAGATAATGTCAGAGAGAACGGTAGGCAGAGTATGCTGCCCAATCATTAAAACTTGGCTTTTAATCACAAAGCTAGTACCAGACTTGCATTTAGGAGTATTTGGAATGCCTGTATATTCATGTAGTGTTACCAAATTAAGGTATGATGCCACCAAAAGTGAAAAATTGCCTTGAAAATTCGATGCTGGCATGAAAATTAGCACATTTTGCATTCAAAGAGCAGTTTTGGTAGCTAAACCTCTTGATTTCTTCATGTTTATTGACTATATGAAGCATTTAATCCATTATATGAAGTATAGGTATGCCCAATGTCTTTTTATAAAACAGTTAAGGTAGGTTAAAACTGAAAAAAGTACGTTGATTTTTGTCGCCGTCGACCGCTCTGTTCTATTTTGAAACGCGTATATCTTGATCGATTCTTAGTCGATTCGCGAAAACTTTTCTTTCTTTAATGCGTTATAGTCTAGGCTTTGTCAGAATAGCTGCTTTGAAAATTCACTCATAGTTAAGTATTCTTATGAGGCGGGATCTCTGAATTGTCATTTTCTCTCAGATTCTTAACTGGCATTTTTCCTTTTGGAATTAGTATTTGTCTTCAAAAAAACACTTTACACTCTTTTAAAACCGGTTTTGAAATTATTTTTGCTATTTTTCACTGCCGAAAGCCGTAATTTGGAGTTACAGATTTTTTAAGTCTTTAAATGATGGCCTGGAGAAACATTTTCCACTACAACTAGGCTTGTTTGGTATCAACATGTAGATATGTGTATTTGTCATCATAATTTAGCACTTCTATTTATAAAATCCTGCTTTTATAGGTATGACACCATAAAATCCTTCCCCTTACCCCCTAAAATTGGGTTTACTGAGATACTGTCAGACAGAACTGTAGACAGAGTATGCTGTCCAATCATTAAAACTTGGCTTTTAATCACAAAGCTAGTACCAGACTTGCATTTAGGAGTATTTGGGATGCCTGTATATTCATGTAGTGTTACCAAATTAAGGTATGATGCCACCAAAAGTGAAAAATTGCCTTGAAAATTCGATGCTGGCATGAAAATCAGCACATTTTGCATTCAAAGAGCAGTTTTGGTAGCTAAACCTCTTGATTTCTTCATGTTTATTAACTATATAAGCATGTAATCCATTATATCAAGTATACATGTAGGTATGCCCAGTGTCATTTTATAAAACAGTTAAGGTAGGTTAAAACTGAAAAAAGTACGCTGATTTTTGTCGCTGTCGACCGCTCTGTTCTATTTTAAAACGTGTATATCTTGATCGATTCTTAGTCGATTCGCAAAAACTTTTCTTTCTTTAATGCGTTATAGTCTAGGCTTTGTCAGAATAGCTGCTTTGAAAATTCACTCATCCTAAGTTAAGTATTCTTATAAGGCGGGATCTGTGAATTGTCATTTTCTCTCAGATTCTTAATTAACTGTCATTTTCCTTTTGGAATGATTATTTATCTTCAAAAAAACACTTTACACTCTTTTAAAACCGGTTTTGAATTTTTTTTTGTCTACTTTTCGCCGCGGAAAGCCGTAATTTGAGGTTTCAGATTTTTTAAGTCTTTAAATGATGGCCTGGAGAAACATTTTCCACTAAAACTAGGCTTGTTTGGTATCAACATGTAGATATGTATATTTGTCATCATAATTTAGCACTACTATTTTTAAAATCCTGCTTTTATAGGTATGACACCACAAAATCCTTCCCCTTACCCCCTAAAATTGGGTTTACTGAGATAATGTCAGAGAGAACTGTAGGCAGAGTATGCTGCCGCATCATTAAAACTTGGCTTTTAATCACAAAGCTAGTACCAGACTTGCATTTAGGAGTATTTGGGATGCCTCTATATTCATGTAGTGCATGTTACCTAATTAAGGTATGATGCCACCAAAAGTGAAAAATTGCCTTGAAAATTGGATGCATGGCATGAAAATCAGCATATTTTGCATTCAAAGAGCAGTTTTGGTAGATAAACCTCTTGATTTCTTCATGTTTATTGACTATATGAAGCATTTAATCCATTATATCAAGTATAGGTATGCCCAGTGTCATTTTATTAAACAGTTAAGGTAGGTTAAAACTGAAAAAAGTACGCTGATTTTTGTCGCTGTCGACCGCTCTGTTCTATTTTGAAACACGTATATCTTGATCGATTCTTAGTCGATTCGCGAAAACTTTTCTTTCTTTAATGCGTTATAGTCTAGGCTTTGTCAGAATAGCTGCTTTGAAAATTCACTCATAGTTAAGTATTCTTATAAGGCGGGATCTGTGAATTGTCATTTTCTCTCAGATTCTTACTTACATGGCATTTTTCCTCTTGGAATGGTTATTTATCTTCAAAAAAACATTTTACACTCTTTTAAAACCGGTTTTAAATTTTAATTCACACACAACTCAATGCAACAATCAATGGGCGTGTTACACCTATAGCCCTGTTTTGCAAACAATGGTTGAGTTATTTCCCATTACGAACTCTTCAGCGGAAAAAGAGAAGAAATATACCGACTTTTACTTCCGGTGAGTAAACAAGGATTTATGTCACATATCACTATTGATTTGTGGCTTTTGATTGGTTGAAAAAAGTATAGGGTCTATTAGGGCATATAGTCAGATTGTAAGGTAGATTCTGATTGGATTAAATTATCCAAATCATAACAAATCCCCATAAAACATCCAAAAAATATATTTCCAACATAAAACATGTTCATTTAGGATACTTTGACTAAAATTTGCATTTTTATGGGTACAATTGTACTGAGAGTATATTTGCAAAAAAGTAAATTTCTTCACTGCCATTCTGGGGGTGCCCACCTTCAGTGCAATACTAGAGGCTGAAAGCAATACAATACTCCCAATTTGCTGGTCATTGTTTAGTGTCTCTAAGATAGTTCTTTAAAAAAAAGTTAGGTTTTATCATCCGTGCCAAAAGGCTATAATGGAGGCCTATGGGAAATGCAATAGTGGTATATGACCAGGAAGTAAAATTGAAAACGCAATTTCGTTATCGAACGTTCCAAAATCGACAGAGAAGAAGAAACATAATTGCTGTGTGTGCTCCAAATTATGCTGGAAAGGTTGTAGAAGGACGTAATATTCGATTGCACCAATTTCCAGCAAGCCAGACATTAAGGCGTGCGTGGCTTCGGCGAATAAAGTTGTGCTACGGGCCAGTATGTCTACAGTGAACATGATCGCCTTTGTTCTTACCACTTTCGTAATGGAGAAAAGACGGGAAAGAATGAAGTTCCATCTGTTTTCCAGGGCAAATCATTCAATTCGTCAATGGTATACATATATCTTTATAGTTTATTTCATTTAATTTTCAAAGATTTAACTGACATCTTAATAGATGTAACTTTGTATAAAAAAATATGGATGGGGTATTTTATTATAGCAAAAATATTGTTTCTCCATTTTCCCCTACATATTCTGATATGTGTTGTACTTCTCTTTTGACAATTTATGTCACTAACTTACTTTTGTTGGGACATTATTTTGATTTAAAAAATGTGTTGTTAATTCCTTTTCAGGTTGGAGATAATGAAGCTGCCACTTTTCAACCAGAGACAAGTGCATCATCAGACTTGACCACTGGTCAGAGTATTTCAGAAGAAGAACATGTTTGTGACCCAGGTCCATCATTCAAATAGGACATTCTTCATTTCATACATCAGTCTTCCTTCATGACTATTGTAAACATGTCACACCAGAATACGTTTCTGATGTGTTGGAACAAATGTGATCAAACAGATATTGTAAATAGAATAGATATGAGCACACAAACACCAAAGGTCTCTGTTGATGTAGGTACACAGACTGACTTTGTGTATATTTCTAAAGAAAACCCTGTGTTGGATACACCATCTATAAAAACATGTAATGTCAAACTCCAAACATCAAAACCAGATCTGACTATTGAAGATATCAGTGATTCTGACGATGAAGTTATGTTTCATACGGGAATACCAAATAATGGCACGTTTTATTCCTTGTTTGATGAAATGGATGACATATATGCTGAGAATGCCGAGGGAAACCGTGGTAGGCTCGTACACTTAGGTTAATAGACAATTTATGGTTATAATGCGTCTTCGTCTGGGATAACTTCTAGAAGATCTTGCCGGGCGCTTTAAAATATCTAAATCAACTTGCAGCAAAATTGTTTCAAGGTGGATCGACTATTTAGATATGAAACTTAACTTCCTGCTTCATTGGCCAGAAAGAGATGTCAACAATTTAACCATGCCAAAACAGTTTAAAGTAAAATATCCAAATTGCCATGTAATTATTGACTGCACAGAAGTATACACAGAAACACCACAATCTCTGTCAAATCGCTCTTTAATGTATTCTTCATACAAGTCCCACATGACATACAAGGCCCTAATTGGAATTAATCCGCGTGGTGTAATTACATTCGGGTCTGATCTTTGGGCCGGAAGTATAAGTGATAAACAGTTAACCAACAAAAAAGTGGAATTCTTGATCTCTGTGAAAAAGGGGATGCCATCATGGCTGATAAGGGATTTCTTATAAAAGACTTAATAACCCCTAGAGGAATTAAAGTGATTATCCCCACTTTTAAAACTAAATATAAGCGCGAGGTTGAAGAAACTCGCAGAATTGCAAATTTAAGAATACACATTGAACGAGCCATAGAACGCGTGAAAAACTTCAGAATTTTGCAAGGAAACATACCAATTACACTTGCTGGACAGGCTTCGAAGATTTGGAAATTGTGCAGTAAAAAACAGTGACAACTGCCTGTAATTTGATGATATTGTAAGCTGTGAACATGTCCATTCTTGAAAAACACCTTTGCTTTCAATGCCCTGTTGGCTTTCATTTGGTCATGGTCAAATGTTCTCTGCGTGTTCAGCACCAAATAAATGTACAAGTCCTTTTTCATTTATGGACGGAATATCATCGACAGAACTAGTCCAGTTACTTTTCAATAACATGGGGTCCGGTAAATCCTCCCCAAACGGTGTAATCAATGTTTCATGTTTGCGTCGATTGGCAATTTCTTCGTCGTTTCGAGCTATTAACGGTTTAACCCCGATCTGTAAAGCTTCCTTCGCTCGGTGCATCAGTTCGGGTTTATTTCCCGATACAAACTCTCCATTATCTCTTAAAAAACGTCTGTTGTACATATTGAATATGAAAAGTATTTTAGAATAACCTGCACATTAATTATAAGTGTAAGCAAATATGTTCCATGAACATACGAGTACAGTCATGGAATCAGTTTAATTATATTAAAAGATTCCAACATGAATGTATATATATTAACCTATTCCTATACTTTACTCTATGTCAAAATTTCTCTCATTGTCTATTGTAGTAGTACTTTTATGTTACTGCGTATATTTGTCCCTGAATTACTGATTGTCATGTATATATTATTATTGAATTGTTTGAATGTTTATATGTAAAATTATATTGTATGCTCTCCAACTGGGAGGAAAATAAAGAATCAAAAAAATTATCTGGGTCAAACTCATCAGTAAATCCTTTGTCAGGGCTAGACGGCATATGCCGATTGGATACGCGCGTCATATAACCGGGATACCAATAAAGCGCACCCAAATCTAGCGATACTCATGACTTAGTCTGGTACCCTTCTCCTACTGCGCTCGCTACTCTCTCATTTTATCGAACGATATCGTCTTATCAAACAAATACCTCAATATTCAATTTTTTCGACTCCTGTAATGGTGTTTTTCCCGTAGGCGAACAAAAAATCCTGCCTCTTTTGCCTGAAGAGACAGGCTTGCAGAAGGTGTGGAAATTTGCAATTCTCTCCATACTTCTCTCTTTGAATCTGTTGAAAAGATAAAAGTCTGTCAATTCACTGAATTCAGCTATCATATTTTTTTTTTATTGCTAGCTTATTCATTTAGCAGATATGAAGCTGAACCGAGACTCAACCCTGGGACCCTCAACTTTCAATTACTCACTAACAGCTACCCCAACAAACACTGCTAAGTAGTTCTTAGTTCTTAGTTCCAATGCTATAGTCCTATGTGGTTATATTTGGTACCTGGTGGCCTGGTTAGCTCAGTTTTGTACAGCACGTGCCCTGTAAGCAGGGGGTCCCCAGTTCGAGTCCCAAACAGATCACATCTTTTCCCCTTCGTTTACTCCACTTAATATAAAGTTTCAATGTTTGATAAACATTTGTTTCTCAAAAATTTGCCCCGGCCCCCAATAACTGTAATGTTCCTATGACTATGTACTAGTATGTACCCAACAATATCATTATATGGCCCATGTAAAAAGAAGGTGGGTGGGTACGACAAATCATATTTATTTATAGGCCCATAGACATCAGAACGGTTTTAAATTAAAGATCAGACAATATGATGTTTATACAACCACGTTATAAGAGAAAGAGACGCCTATTTTAGTTTCCATCAACGATAAAGCATATTGTTGACACCTACCTGCAGATTCGACCCGCCATCACAATATTGGTGCAAATATCTTATTTAAAGCATTCTTTACTCAAAAAGTATGTGAAAAAATCACATAAGTTTTACCTTTTTCGCGTCAATCCCTCAACACGGTAACACCTTCTAGACCTATATAAGTAGAATGACTTTCTCACATCTTGTTGACATGAGAGAGTAGCGAGGATTGGGTATAAAAGCCACTCCCGAACCTCCGAACCCCGAACCCTTTACGGAAATTAAAAATATGTATAAGTTAACCGACAATAAACAAATCATACCGTTATAATTTTAACTGGTATGCATGTATTTAATGTACATATATATATAGTTAGTATTTGATTGCCTTAATTAAAGTATTTGTGACAAAATTGCCTATTATATTCATCGCTAAGGGTATAAAACCCACTTCCGAACCCTAAATCTCCGAACCCCTAGTTTTTGATGATACGAGGGTTCAACGCGTTAATTATTTAAAGTTGAGCATTCATAAACTAACTAACCTCATTATAAATGTAATTTCCAGTCTTGGTTTCTTTTATTAATGGAGATATGCTCGCTCATCTATATACCGGTGTACTTGTCAAAAAATGCATCCAGTTGAAAGCAAAAATATACATTTTAAAACTATGTGTGATTAGGATGATAAAATAATCTATTATCTTTCAATATCCATCAACAAATTTCCATTTGTAAAGTGTTTTCATTGCAAATTATCACCGCAAATAGGTCACATCAAGTCTGGTGGAAAAAAGATGGTGGTATACCGGTGTATAGGTATAAATCACCTCGTATGTTTTTATGTTAGCACCGGATGTTTGTCATATTTGGGAACATGTGACCTGATTTATTACGAAGCAAGATGGCCACGCTTAAACTAGCAGACGACACCAAAAAGCAAATTTCATCAATTTTGAGACAGGCATGCTAATTTTTTTCTGAAAAGGAGGGAAAAAATAGAAAAAAACAGGAGGTATTTGTTTTGTTCCTTTTAAAATGAAAAATATTAATAATTTTGATTTTTCCTATGTTGACACATAGCGGCAATCTAGGTCGACACATTTGCATACAAATGACCTTATGAACAGACATTGCATGATGGGAATGGGATTTTTACAAACTACCCCGGTAATAAGCGACCACCCGGCAAACAGGGGAATCACCATACAGCCATTTGTTTACCTTTTTTTACGATACCGAACCCTAATCTAAAATAACTACGGTGTCGTTCGAATAACACGTGATATGAAAATCGCATGTTTCAATTGTTTTATTAATGAGGCAGCACGTGCCTTTATCTATGCTTATCAATTCGTAAAACACAAACTAATTAAATCAGTCATTGATTGGGAATCATTGATTGGTGAGCTAAAATCACATCTAATCATATCATAAATATCATAAAGCCGTGACACAAACAAACAGGTATATATTACTTGACTACACTAATTGGTGAACTAAAAGCCGAAAAACAAACAAACAAACAATCAGGTTAAGCACGGCCATTCTTTGGTATAAATGTCGAATGAAACTTTGCTAAGCTGTCATTTATTGAATTTTAATATTGATATACACATCGATATGGCGCTGTATGTAGGAGACTCCAATTTCCGGTACCTGAATTACATATAAGCTTAAGTTAAAAAAGAAACAAACAAATTAGCAGATATCCAAAAAGATATGGATTGTTCATCATGCTCATTTCCAAATGCGTTAGATAACATGCTTCAGTGCGAACAGTGTGATGAATTGGTTTCATTTAAAGTGTGCTGCAATTGTTCGGGCATCATATAGTTTAATTTGGATATGCAAAAGATGCAGGTGATCAGTCAGTTGCATGTAATAAAGAGTAATTTAGATATTGCTTTATGTACAGAGTACAGTGGATAATACGACAGTCTTTATTGAAGTTACATTTACAGTTGTTATTATTGTTTACACTTGTTATTGCATTTATATTTGTTATTGTGTTTTACTATTTACGTTACTCGTATCGAATATACCTGCTATTTTTAAAAATGTGCTAACGGATGATGGGTATACAGTACTGGTTCTACCCAGGAAAATGGGGTGGTCTTTTTTGTGCTGAAATTACACGTTAAACAAACACAATTAACAATAACAAACAAAAAAATAGACTGTTTGGGTTATGGCATGTGATTTTCATAGCACGTGTTATTCAAACGACACCGTAATTATTTTTAGATTAGGGTTCGGTATCGTAAAAAAAAGGTAAACAAATGGCTGTATCTACATTAATAAAAGAAACCAATACTGGGAATTACATTTATAATGAGGTTAGTAAGTTTATGAATGCTAAACTTTACATAATTAACGCGTTGAACTCTCGTATCGTTCAAAAACTAGGGGTTCAGAGATTTAGGGTTCGGTACGGAATGGAAGTGGGTTTTATACCCTTAGCGATGAATATAATAGCAATTTTGTCACAAATACTTTAATTAAGGCAATCAAATACTAACCATATATATATGTACATTAAATACATGCATACCAGTTAAAATTATAACATTTGACAATAATATATATATACTTTAAAAAGCAAGACTTCACTAACCTTATAATAAAATAAAATTGTATAAATAATAAAATTTGTTTATTGTCGGTTATACAAATTTTTAATTACCGTAAAGGGTTCGGGGTTCGGAGGTGCGGGAGTTCGGGGGTGACTTTTATACCCAATCAGCCGTGAGAGCACGATTTGTAACGTAGCTATACATAGAATGGGGTATAGGCTATATAAACTCGCGGTTGTATGGTAAAACTTTAACCATTTTGGAATGAACGAAAATAAGGTTAGTGAAGTCTTGCTTTTTAAAGTATACATATATTATTGTCAAGTAGACTTTATCGTAACTGAGTTTGTTTTAGTATAAATTATGAGAATTTATAATAACTTATATCTATATAGTACCCGAACAATTTAAAGTAATTTATATAGAGTGCACTGAATTACAGGGAGAATTAATATGAATTAGGCACTGCCTCATGGCGAGCGTCGGTTTAAATAAATAAAATGACGAAATTTTGTCATGGTTAAATTTTGTAATATTACTCGTACTGTAATACATTATAACATAGGGATTTTCTATTTATAACATAGGGATTTTCTAAACTCAGTTGCTCCGTTCTAAGGGTCACGTAAAAAACGCAACCCACTACTATTCACATACAAACTTTGCGATCATCACATAGAAAAAAAACAATTCAACAAACTATTTAAGCATAACTATTCGAAATCGAAATGGGGATATACACATTTACTTCCAAATCAAACCAAGCACTGCAGTGTGATTTCCATTGTACTGTTTGCAGGGCTTATTCCCCCTAAAGACTATGAAGAGCCCCGACCCTAAACTGGTCATTTTGTGGAGAAAAAAAGCGCGAAAAATGCCTAATTTGTGAAAAAAGTATTGAACGATTTATAGATATTTCTCAATACGTAGATCTACATACATTGTTTTTGTGGGAGGAGGATAATAGCTGGGATAATAAAGCCCTGATATGATAATATGAAACATTTCTTCTATGAACATATCCAGAACAATGCAGTTTTGAAAAAATTAAGATTAAAAAAAATAATATTAATAATTGTGAAGCAACTCGCCCAGAGTTGTGAAAAAATGACTTGAATTGTGAAGTAACCAGATTTCGATCCTTTTATAGAAGGGAAAAAAGCCCTGGTTGAATGCGTTCCCTTGTGAAGCATGTGTCAGGTGAACTTGAATAAGCATGATCAGTATAATTATGTATGCATATATCTATTTTTTTAATGAGGCTTCTCAGGATGATCCAATCTATTCCTATATCCTAAATGTAAATGCCTTCAGTTAGCAGCAATGATCAGGTAGGAAGGAATAGGAATGATCACTACCCTAACGTGTTTTATGTTTCATGTGATACTGAACGTTGCGTTGTAAACCTTCTCGCCTCTCACCGCTGCAGGTTCGAATCCCACTGGGAGCTCGACTTGTAAGTGAGAAAGTGTCGATTCTTACGGATGGCGGGAGGTGTACAGTACTGGTTCTACCCAGGAAAAGTGGGTGGTCTGCCTCCACCACAAAAAAATCGACCGTCATATATAACCTTACATGTGTTGAAAATGACGTAAAACACCATACAAACAAACAAAACCACTACACTCTCTACATCCTCTCTTGAAATTAAAATTGCGTCGAACGTCACTGACTGACGTAATCATCATTGAAAATTGTCATAAAGGTGACGTACTATTACATCTACAGTCAAATACGTGCTTGACTTTGTCCACAAAGTACAAAAAAAAAATTGTGATTTTAAGCAAAAGAACGGATATTTCAATAACCGTCTTTGCTTTCGCAAAAACAATTTAAGGATAGTAAGGTAGGCGAATAATTATTATTTAATATAACTACTGTATTGTTTCAGGTGAATTTTATGATTGATAAACTTGTGTATCTGAAACTTGAATGGCGCAGTAGGTTGTTAAATACAAATTGAACAAAAAACAAGGACACCACAGTTCACACAATCTCAGAGAATTATTAGGTAGGATGATCAGCTCTTATCCAGTTTTCTTTTGTCATATTGTATTTTGAATGAAATTGGATTTTTTTCAAGTGAAAATCACCGCATGACAATATTTTTTTTAAATAATACAACAACAACGATAACTTTTAATAGATAGATCTACTGTACTGTACAGTAATAAAGAAAATTAGACCTAGTAAAACTTCTAGTCTAGATCTAGTCTAACTTACAGTCACTTTTATTTAAAAATAATCAAGCATTAAATCGATTTTGTTGTTGTTGAACAGTGTCAGTGGAAAGCGTCGTTGTATGTAAATAGACTAGAGAGATTAAATAATGTGTGCAATGCTCATACTGTCCCATACTGTTATGCCTTACATTAATTAGTGGGAGTTACTAAACTCAATACAAAATCCAAACATCTGCTCGAGTGCTTCTACATCAAATTTGATATATATTTTGGATTGTTTTTACATTTGTTTGTGTTTCTAAATGAATCATTTTAACTTATACTTTTATACTGTGAGTGTAATGCCAGTGATGGTCCTTGATTGGAAAATAAAAGTTATTCTATTCTATTCTATTTTAAGCCAGAGAACCAGGCTATTATATTCTATCTTTATTTTTTAAATAATAAATATTGACGCATTCATTTTTATTTAAACGTAATCAAGCATTAAATCGTGTATTTTGTTGCTTTTGAACAAATTAGATTGTAAAAAAAACAAATAAAATAAATATGTTGAATTGAATGGACTGAGCCTGCGAAAACATTGATTACAATAGAAGGGAAGAAAATGGAAAACAAACTATCTTAATTTACATGTATGTATATTCAATGCACGAGACCTCGCTTCGCTCGGTGAAATTAACTCTATAACGTCGCTTCGCTCGATGTAATCTCGGTGTAATTAGCTGTATTTTCCTTCGAATAAACCTCGCTCCGCTCGGCGTTCATGTGAGGTTATAACGACGTGCTAGAAATACGATTTACCGTGCACCGTCTCCCACAATGCAACTTTACGGGCAGGTAACTCTAGCTGGTTGACGAAGATTTTTATTGCCTTAGTATGGCAATTTTCTACATGATTTCAGAAAATCAACAACGCGTTAACCGTCAGGCGAGCTTACGCTCGTGATAATATATTTCTTTAACGCGCGTGGTGGATAGTCTCCGATGCACGAAGCAACCATGTTTGCGTCCGCATCCGACGGAGGCAGCTCGGTAGACTAGCCGAGGCTTGCCCAAGGATATGTCTAAAAATATATAGCGCAATTAAATAACTTCAAACATTTTAGAATCAATTTAATTAAAACAAGGTCTTACATTCCTAATGCATCGTGAAACGTCCATTGCACCTGAATAAATCTAAATATGATTTACATCATTATAATGAATACGTCCACTATGTATACGTCCTCTATGTATAAAGTCCACTATGTTATCTATAATAAAGTAATACTAATTAAGAAATTATTTTGAAATGTCATGGGTTTTGCTTTAAAGGGACACGGCAATCTTGAATTTTGAAAAAAAACTCACGGCGTCCAGTTTTCTAGACGAAAACTATTGTGTATATAGTATATTAGCCTAATTAAAGCAGGGTCCCAATGATGAGTACATGAAAAATGCTTATTAATAAATGCAGACAATTCTCAAGTTTTTGCGTCTGTGTGATTAAGATCGATTCAGGACGTTTCGGCACCAAACCATTTCGACACCTAGACGAATCGGCACCTAGACGTTTCGCACCCATTTATATTTGAGTATTATGATGAAGTAAAGAAATTACATATTTTCTATACGATCACTTGTAATTCATTTAAAATTCTTTTTTTTTTTCTGAAGCTGCCATAATATATCCATACAGAACATATACGTATAATTTTTCAGATATTGATATTATTTACCGATATCATGCAAAATGTTATATTCATTTTTGATATTCATGTTACTCACTACATTGTTTTTCTTATTGTGTCAAGTATCATATTTTAAATGTAAATATAACAATAATAATATGATTACTGGAGAAGGGAAATGTTAAAGCATGTATTCATGCATTTTATGTAAAGATATGCATTTGCATATTTTCAACTATACATATATACTGAAAAAAATAAAATAAGTTTAGCAAGCTTTAATGTACATTTAGCTTAAAGAAATTAAATGCTATTTTATAATGTGAAGTATTATAAAACATTTGCATGACATATGGTGATCTTCTCTTTCACTGATTTGTTGTGATCTGAGTTATCTCCCATTTACTTAAAACGGCGTATTTCATATTTCAGTATGATAAAGAACATGATCAAACGTCACTAAATAGCAGTTCTGGGTTTCAAGTTATAAAAACACACAAAATCAACGGATACTAAACCTTGTCATTATATATACACCAAAGTTTTTTTTTAAAAATTGAAATTACCTCCCTTTACATTTAAATAAGGACAAAATTATAATATCTGTGAAGCAGGTAGATTAAAACGTGTTATTTTTTTCCCCGCAGATGTCGTTTCATTATGTTAATTATATTGTTAATGACTGCCAGGCATGGCCTAGAGTATGGCAAATGAATTTGCCATGCAATTTACTTGCTAAACTTTTTTTTTTCTCAGCACACTTATACTATATGGTTCGTATAATATAATACTATATACTATCGAATATGCACATTAGGTATTTTATGTATAAATATGCACACATATCAAATATGCACCATATATGTAATTTATATAGACCTGCAGCAATATATTATCAAATATGCATTATTGTATATTTCATTTATATACATGTATCAGCTTCATTCCAAGTATGCGCCATTTCGTATTTCCTATATATATATACACACATGTATCAGTATTTTCTCAAATATATACACATTTTTGCAGATACACACTCATATATATACCACACTCACCCGCATACACATATTGTTTACACATATATGCACATAGGATATTTCTAGGGTATTGTAGGCATTTAGTATGTCTATGATTATGTTGTATTAACTGTACGTATATGTAGGGATTACTTTTTTTTTTTGGAATAAAAAGCATTTTTTTAATACAAAACAATTTCTAGAACTTAAATATATACATCAAAAAAAAGGAGAAAATTGTAAAGAAAAAAGGCTGAGACGTAGACAATAGAGTTTTACTATGTCGATTGTTGTTTTGTCCCTGCATTTTGGAGTATTTTATTGAGGTTTAGTAAAATCAATAAGTCTGTATCTATAGGCCTAGTTTACCTATGTTTATATATCGAATCGTGCAACTTTTAAATTTGTATATGCTATCCACTTTTCCACTTTGTATAACGATATAATATGTTTTTTAAAAATATTTAACAATGGGATTTGTAATTGCATTTTTTGTTGATAAATGAAAAATTTGGCCTGCAGGAGTATTTTTCTCAAAATGATATCAAATTTATTATTTCCAAATACAATATCTGTTTCTGACCAAAATGTCAGCCTTGTATTACATTTATGCCTGATGTATTCTGCAAGGTCTAACTAAAACAATTCAAAAATAGGTGATGAATGGTAAAATATTGCAAAAGCTGCAAACATTGTTATCTAGAATATTCATTTTAGTCAATAAGTATTTAGTCTCCAGAATTCTGTGGTTGATTCTATATTGTAACCAAAGTAGTTGAGGGTATTTCGTTATTTTGAATGGTATTGCATAAATTGATTCAAATTTATAATTAGGTACAATTATAACTTCATTTTTCCATTTTATTAATGACTTGGGGTAAATGTTTTTTGTAATTAACAGATCATAAATGAGTCTACATCCTTTACTGTGATTTTGGATTAGTGATATGGTAAGAGGGCGTAAAGGGTTTGGGCTATTGCTGGGTAGATGAGCAAAATTTAATTTAGCCAAGTAGTTTCTTATAGCAATAATAAGACCTTCATATTCTAAGAAATTAGACCTAATATCATACTGATCCGTGAATTATATGTAGGTAAAAAGGTTTCCATTCGTGTTTAAAAGGTCGTTAATTAATAAAATACCTCCTCTATACCATCTTCTATAGAAAATGCTTGAACCTCCGACCTTAATGTCTGGATTGTGCCATATATTAACTGAATGAAATTGATGCCAGGAAACTGGTTTTACTTGTTCAGTAAAATATTTATAACCGGAAAGTACTTCTTTCCAACATGGATTGTGTACTCTATTTAAGTTCTGTTTTATATAGTCACTTCCAAAGTTAATTAAGCCTGTGACAATTGGGCAGTTTGTTTTCACTAGTTGAGTATATGTATTGTCTATCTCGAATATTCTGCGGATCCAAGTTATTTTTAAAGCTGAAATAAAATGTTCAATATCAATCATTCTTAGTCCTCCAAATTTATGAGATTGTATTATAATGGTTCTTTTTATTTTATCTTTTGAATTGTTCCAAAGAAATTTATAAAACATATTCTGGATAAGTTTAATTTTATCTGTTGTGCCTATCATTAAATGATTAAGTTTCGAAAGGTCTATACTTTTTAGAACCACAATCTTCCCTAAAGGGGTACGTATTCTTTTTGTCCAACTTGCAAGTAGTTTTTTATTTCTTCTATTTTAAGATCATAGTCTATATTTGTTGAGAACCTTACTCCTAGTACAGTGAAAATACCATTTTCCCAATATAGATTGTATTCTGGAAATAACTGTGTGGCACTTCCTATTTTTAATCCAATCCAGATAGCCTTTTTTGTCAGCTTTTATCATAAGGCCGGAAATATGTACATATAATTCTAATGCCATCATTGTGTGTAAAAGTGAGTCTTTGGAGCCATCTAGAGTCAAACTCGTATCATCAGCATATTGTGATACTAAAAAGTCAATGTTCTTTATATTGATACCTTTAATATTTGAGTTGTTTCTTAACAACACAGATAGTACTTCGGCACAAGGAATGAACAGGTAGGGTGACAACGAATCTCCTTGACGACAGCCTCTCTGTAAATAGAACCAGTCTGACATATGTCCATTAACAATAACACAAAGAAGGCTAAAAATATCGGACAGGGAAAGCAGCATTCAAGGACGACAGTCAACCACAAAACACAAAAACAAACATGCAAACAGACAAACGAAAAGGCAAAAGTAATAAAAAATGCAAACGACATCACAAACACAAAAGGGTTGACAATAGGGCTACCGCCTTGGAACGGTCAGTGGCAAAGTAGGCCACTGGGGGTTTAAACCGGTTCTAGGGTGCACCAAACCTCACACTTACCCTACTGTCATCCCATTAAAACAGGACAGTGTAAATAAAGAAATCCCCGCCATGATCTAAACTCTAACCAACAAGGCAGCATAAATAGACAATATAAGTAAAACACAAATTTTCTCATGTAAATATAATACAAAAAACAATAGCCTAGAAAGCCACAATGAAGGTACTCAATGACTTGGCAGAAGCCAGAGCAGTAAGAGAATACACCATTAAGGGCACGACAAGAAAGAACATGGACAAACATCAAACGCCACCGTCCCAATGGGCTTTAGGTAGGCGTTATCATAGGGTCCACAGCCTGTCCGGTCATCGTACAATTAAAGAGGAAAGCATAGTGGCGAACTGTAAAAGGGTCCACCACCAAGCATGCAGTACGTTGCAAAATGATAGGGTCATAACCTCTTTTGATAAACTTTTTAACAAGTTTAACAAATATAGTATGAAAGTGATCATGACCAAGAATCTTACGAAGTTTATAAATTACATCACCGTAGAAGTCAGGTTGTGATAGTCCTTGTCTTAAAAGACTCAATATTGTGGTAGAACATTTTTATCCAACTAATAATTGAAGGGCCAAAAATAAAAAATGTAAAACTTTTGTCATGAAATTCCAAGGAACGGTGTCAAAAGCAGTCGTGAAGTCTATTAAGAGTAGTAGCCCTGAATTATTATATTTCTCAGCATAAAATAGTATGTCATACAGTAATCTTATATTTGTTCCCATAAATCTGCCTGGTAAAAACCTGTTTGATCCTCATGAATGATAGTACACAACACATTTTTTATTCTAAAGGCTATGGATGCTGATGCTATTTTGTAAGAGACATTCAGAAGGGAGATAGGTCTCCAGTTTTTCAAATATAATTTATCTTTATTACCTTTTGGAATACAGGTTATAACTCCTTGCTTTTGTGTTACTGAAAGTTCTTCTTTTAAGTATGCATAATTAATTGTCCTTACTAAAAAATGACCTATATTATTCCAGAAAAAATTATAGAATTCAACTGTGAATCAAGAGTTACCTGGGCTCTTGTTATTCGACATTCTTTTTAGTGTATTTAACATTTCTGTATAACTAAGAGAACCTTCTATAGATTGTTTTATATTTCCACTTAATTTTGGTATGTTAAAGTCTCTAAGTAAAACATTTAGTGTTTTAAAATAATTTTTTGTTTCCATTAAATTTCTTCCTGTGTTTTTAAGATATTTCCTGATGTTGATATTAAAGAATTCATAAATTTTGAGACGTAATTTCTATTTTCCAAATTGCAAAAATAACTAGAAATATTTTCTCCTTCGCACAAAAAAACCTTCTAATTTGTTTTACGGAGTTCAAATATGTCTTTGTTTTCTGCTCAAGTAAGGTGTAGTTCATGTTATTTTCTTTTTCAAGTATATCTATTTCTTTTAAAACACATTCTTCCTTATTTATATTCATTTTCTTTTTACATGAAGAGTAGGCTATCGTTGCCTTTTAACATCATCTATTATCAATTTTATTTCTTCAACATATTTTGTGTCTCCATAAGCACATTAACAGCTGCATAATGTATACCTTGATATGTTTTGTACCTACATATAATAACGTTCGCCAATATGATTTTACATGAATTGTTGTTTTTTAAAGACGTCTAGTTTTTAATTATAAGAACAGATGTTCAATACGTGAACATTAACAGCTGGATAACATTATCCTTTACTTACTTTGTATCTAGATATCATAACGTTTGCGAAATGGTATTTTATCTGAATTGTTTTGATTATCTGCAATTGTTTTTAAGTCCCCTTGTGATTCCTGGACAATAATAGGGCCACTGCGTATCCAGACAGAGGGGTAAAAATCCCCCCCCCCCCCCACAACAAATTTATGTTCACTTTGTCATTTGTGTCATGTTCGTAAAGGTCTTCATCATCATCCCTGCATTGTTGCATGTGCTACTTGAGTGATGGCAGAGAAAAATTATCGAAGCTCCAGGGAACATTGGAGCGATTAAAAGAGAATTTGCAGCAACCCTGCAGTTTTGCAGGTGGGAAGGTTCTTGTATCTCGGTATCGGTAACTGGAGGGTGGGTCCGGAATGTTCATTCATGTTGGCGCCATATAAGCTTTAAGTTTTGGTGTGCCGTCAAACGCTTTCAATTGTTTAACGATATAGCTTTTAATTGTGATTTTTTTCAATTACTTTTCATTAAACCAATACATGTTTAACATGTTTTATACTTATATGAAAATGGTTTTCAATTACTTTTAATATAATTAATAGTGTACATTAATTTATCATGTAGCTACAAGATACAATTGGTGTTTGAGGCTATGTATGTAATTAACCACGGCGGTAGCTAAGTGATAGGACGTCCGCCTTCCACTCGGGAGGTCGTAGGTTTAATAATTTCACTTAACATTCCATAATTTAAGGTTTTCACTGCACACGTTTTATTCGAGCGGTTCGCTTATTTTAAATAATATCAATATTGATATTTGAAGATATTGAATATGATAAAGCAATATAATGAGGTGATTTGTTTGTTTATAAAGGTAAGTGTGTGTTTTGTAAATTCAATATGTATATGAATCGACTAATGTATTTATACTCGTATATATTGTTCCATATAAAGTAGAATTGAATTCAATGGAATGTTGTTTAACGGCTCATCAACACAGTATAGGTTTTTTTAGAGCCGCCCCAGAGAGAGGGGAAGGTTACAACCGTGCACTACTCTTATTATCGAATAGACTCCTATGGTTCTTTAACGTGCTCGGAGGATAGATCGATACACGGGACCGCCCGGTTTACGTCCACATCCGACGGACGAGGTTAAGGGAAAGTGTCTTGCCTAAGAACACACCGACGAAACTCCGTGGCACCACGCAGGATTGAACCCAGGGGAAAGCATACATTGAACAGAACAGCTTTCGCAAACACTAGATCAAAAAAGGATGTTAAATGATGTTTTTAAAAATACATTGTGGCAAGTTATCATTTGACTGAGTAAATAAACATGACTGTTGGCCTGTGAACAAGCATTTGTATTTCATTTTTAAAGAAGTTAATGAACACGAAAAACATTTATACATAACAAGGCATAAAAACTCGTAGTTTTAAAAACAATCAGACCTTCACTAATTTATGAAGAGTATTCCTTATTTATATCATATTTGAAATCAAATCAAAGTACCTGACGCAACAGTAAAATAAACATGTTAAGTTAAAACTGTTCTTTATTAATAAATATCGTTTGCCTGTAAAAGTGGACGAAACAAAACTAAGTATCATTTTGTTAATCCCTTTTTAGAATATTTAATAAGTATCGATTTACTGGTGGTATAATTTCATCATTTGTTATTTAAACAGTATCTTATTGAAACATTCCATATTTAATTGTGTGTTATGAATTATGGTATACGAGATATAGGCTTATCAAAAAGTGTAATACAATTCCTATCCTACGCATTTGTTGCCATATCTTACACCCTTCAGGCTCCTGAAACTTCTATTCTGAGGTTTATTGACATTATACACACTGTGACGTTATACCACAAACAAATATATAAACAATAATATATCATATTGTTTGATATCATAAACAAATATATAACTAACTTTATTAAAAGTAGGAGTCTTTGTTTGTGTGGTGTTTAACGTCATTTAGCAAATGTTATCCTGAGTATGAACTCGATGTTTCAGTAGTGGAGGCAGACTACCCACTTATACCCGGAGAGCACCAGTACTGTATACCTCTCGCCATCCTTAAGAATCCACACTTTCTCCCTTGCAAGAAAAAGTGGGCGTCATAAAAAGCGTCATATACAAGTAGGTATAAAAGTCGAACAGACAAAGTAGCTTTCACAGAACACAGTACAGTCAACCAAAACAAACTGGATATTTGGAAGTTATACAGTTCTTTGAACATTCAGACATTGCAAAACAGTATTTTTCAACACTACAGCAATTAGTAAAGTGATCGTCGGCGTTCTCTTCAGTTGTTCGCAGGTAAGATGTCGCCGTCCGTAAAACTTACTGACGGCAGCGTTTTATGTGAAGTGTGTAGTGTGTAATGATTTTATGTAACTTTTTAAAAGAAACTTTATTTAAATTGTAGTATATTTTTATTATTGTAAAACACAACTTATTTGTAAAAATATTGAAAGTAAGGGTGGAGTATTTCTTTCTTTTTTGTGTGATTACACTACACGCAGATTTCTAGATATACAGGTGTTAGAATGTTGCAGAAGATTATTATTTTAAACCATGTTTAACAATATTGTTAAAGTTCTAATTAATAGGTATATCAGATACAGGAAATAACTCCATGGCTTTGTATTTCTTTCTTTTCTTATTGGAATTATGTAGTTGAAGACAACTTTATTAGCTGAAACAATCAATATAATTATATCAAATAATTTACACAACCATTGTATTCAGTCGCCAATCATGAAAGTGACATTTTTTCCCCCATCATAATCGACACTTCCAATTGGCATTTTACCAAACTATATGCTAACTGGAGATCTAGATTTGCAAACTGAAACTGTACACACATTATTTTTATATATCTTTCATTTTGGATAAAGACTATGTTTCAATCAAATGTTAAGACAAAATATTATTTTAAATACAATTTCTTTTAAATATGGGTGATATTAAATATGGGTGTAACCTTTAACCCGCTAAGAACGACTATAATAGTCTTTGTGTCCATTGTAAACCCAGATCAACCTGGCTTTCCACAAAACACCCCTTTGTCACATGAATGGAGTGCAAAGAAAGAATATGTAGCGGGTTAAGGGTTAACTGATCAGCTTCCTGCCAATGATGGTCAAGAACACATTATATTCAGACTCATGTCATTTTTCAATGACCGGCAGAAAGTTTCATTTTAGCGATCAGCATGATTTTATTTTCAATAACTGGCAAGAATCATCTTTAACAACATAATAATGGAATCTGTCTTTTATTTTATAAATTAAAGCATTAACGCGATTCTTAAAATTTATATTATTAATCGATGCAAAGTTTCCAAATCCATCTTAAAACCTAAATGAAAATGGTCGAGGTAAATTAATTTCATTTGGAAATTGCATTCCAGATGATTCAAAATAATTTTACCAGCACCCTTAAAAGGAAGTACACCAAGATTGGTATTATTTTTAGAAGTGTTCAAATACATTATGTATGTATCTAATTGATAACAATAAACTAACTGAGCCATACGCACCAAATGTAATTACGCTGAACAACCTGAAAAAGGTATTGTGACGCGCCAGTAAAACTTGGCAGTAAATAAATGTAGTGCAAGCGAGCGTCATGTGTCGATATCGCCGATTTGTTCTGCGTAACAGCTATTATAACTTGGGGATTTCTCTATGGACTTGTACGACTTGTTGTAAATTATACATTTTAATTATTGCGCTGTATTATAGGAAACTGTTAATGTTCCATCTATATCTATGTTAATGTTCCATCTATATCTATGTTAATGTTCCATCTATATCTATGTTAATGTTCCATCTATATCTATGTTAATGTTCCATCTATATCTATGTTAATGTTCCATCTATATCTATGTTAATGTTCCATCTATATCTATGTTAATGTTCCATCTATATCTATGTTAATGTTCCATCTATATCTATGTTAATGTTCCATCTATATCTATGTTAATGTTCCATCTATATCTATGTTAATGTTCCATCTATATCTATGTTAATGTTCCATCTATATCTATGTTAATGTTCCATCTATATCTATGTTAATGTTTCATCTATATCTATGTTAATGTTCCATCTATATCTATGTTAATGTTCCATCTATATCTATGTTAATGTTCCATCTATATCTATGTTAATGTTCCATCTATATCTATGTTAATGTTCCATCTATATCTATGTTAATGTTCCATCTATATCTATAGGAAACTGTTAATGTTCCATCTATATCTATAGGAAACTGTTAATGTTCAATCTATATCTATAGGAAACTGTTAATGTTCCATCTATATCTATAGGAAACTGTTAATGTTCCATCTATATCTATAGGAAACTGTTAATGTTCCATCTATATCTATAGGAAACTGTTAATGTTCCATCTATATCTATAGGAAACTGTTAATGTTCCATCTATATCTATAGGAAACTGTTAATGTTCCATCTATATCTATAGGAAACTGTTAATGTTCCATCTATATCTATGTTAATGTTCCATCTATATCTATGAACTATTTCACGTTTTAAATTGTTCATATCATCCTCTTTTATGTTTTTAAACCAATTAGACCTCAAAGCCTGATGTACTCCCTTTAATTAACTTCTGTTTGTTTTCATCGATATTTCGTCTGCTGAGTCTTCTCTAGGAGTAAACGAGCTAATACATTAATAAAGAGCTGCTATGAAAAATGTTGTTAAACATGGAATGCGCTACATCAATTTAATTGGCCAATAAAGTAGTGCAAAACCTCCGAAAATATATTTGTTTGTTTGTATGGTGTTTTACGTCATTTTCAACACATGTAATGTTATATATGACGGTCGATTTTTTGTGATAGAGGCAGAACACCCACTTTTCCTGGGTAAAAACAGTACTGGACACCTCCCGCCATCCGTAAGAATCGACACTTCCTCACTTACAAGTCGAGCTCCCAGTGGGATCAGAAATATATCATTTCTAATAGTATTCCAATAGTATTCATCCGTAATATATGACAAACAGTGAGTACATGCATAACGTTGCATTTATTTATTTTTTCAGAAAAAAAGACAAAACCAGATCTTGATATTTCGTAAATTAAAGCTGTTCCAGAAAAGTATTAACCTATCTGCCAAAGAAATCAGACGAGTTTCGGATATTAAACACCAACATATATTGAAATTTAACACATCGCAGTTAATCAACTTCACAAATATGGGAATAACGATTGTACAAATAGCATTCGTTGCATTATTGAGTATCCCTGTGTACCAATCTGCACGCGTGGATCCTGATATGATATGCATGGGCACCTATGTGAGTCCCGAAGGAAAAACATGTGGATATTGCCCGAAGGGGTATTACAAAGTGGCTGATTGTACGGTTAATGGAAGTATGGCAGTTTGCAGTCTGTGTGGAGAAAATGAATTCCAACCCTACTGCAACATTGCCACATCCTGTGCACAGTGTCAATCTTACTGCCTGTATCCACACATGGAGATGGTAAATTCATGTTCTCGGATTTCTGACATGGAATGCCGATGTGTGGACGGATACTTCTTGCTGGCTGATGGCATGTGTGTACGAAACAAAGCATGTCCCGTGGGTGAAGGTAGGACATATTTTGCAATAGGCTTTAATTTTAGTTTTACCTTTTTTTTTTAAATAATAATGACACATGAATGCTGGCATATCTTGAATGATAGCTGTCATATACACCCATGACAACTACGCAAATAACAGCATTTTTACAGCAACGGTCACTAAACTCAACATACCCAAACCTTAAGAAAGGTGAATACTATCAGAACCTCGCGTATATAAGGAAAACAAACACATTTAGATGCTCTTAAAGACACATTTCCCAACTGAATGTAGTCGTTGAAAAATCATGGATAGCATGCTTTTTAACTGCTTACTTCTCGCTGATTGATTACCACAGAGACATTATATTGAGGCCCCATCACAGTTTTTTTCTTTTCATTTACTATTACCTTAGTTTTTGATATAAAATATATTGTAACTAAAACACTAGATTGTTTATTATGGGGGAGCATATAGTCGCCGCTTTTTCCGTCCGTCCGTGTGTGCGTCCGTGCGTCACACTTTTTGTCCGGAGCATAACTCAAAAAGTATGCTTGATTAAAGTTTGTGTGAATGATTGGGACAATGAGACGGAGTGCAGTTCATAGGAACCATAACTCTAGCTTCACTACTTTTTTAATTATCTCCCTTTTTTGAAAAACCTTATCCGGAGCATAATAGAGTTCCGTACGGATTCATTTTGAATAACGAAGCACTCACACCAAACATTACTTTTTTCTGTGTAACTTTCGGGATCGGTTCTACCGATTCTCTTGTTGTTATTATTAATATCAGAAAACAAACAACAACAACACACGAACTAGAAGTGATAACTTTACTGCACCATATATTAATATTAGTTCCACCTATGGCCCATATGAGGTTGTCCATACGGATTTGGAAACCACTGTCTACACTGCCAGGTGTTATCTCCATTTCTGGCAGTACTTTTCTTCACAATATATCTTGGGTCGTTCCATGCCCACAGTTGTATAAGAAAATCCATCTATACATAGTTGTTTTAACACATATACAAGTGCACATAAAATGCAAAACGGTTATAATTGTTACAACATTAGTACACAGTCTTTATGGGACGGGCCTCATCCTTTGAAAAAAAACTAATAATCTCAATTTCCTTGTGCAAATGTATTTCTAACAGCGATTTACAGTTACCTATTGAAATGTTACTTACATGTTTTGAAAATCCTAAATCTATAAACACAATATAAACGGTTTTAACCAGCCAAACCAAACCCAGAACTGGAACATCGAATTAAAAATTAACAACCCATAATTCATTTTACGCATATTCTATCTCAGGTATTTTAAGTACCCGTGAATAAACCTATACGTTTATTCGGCACATAACAACTATTTTATGACCTGAACACCTGTATGGGATTTGGTTACACGATTTTTTAGGGTATTTTTGCCGTTATTTGGCGGGTTAGTGACTTTACAATGTGCGAAGGATTCTAACATGAGAAATACATCGAATATTCCAAGCCATGATGGTGTGTATGATAAGTTACTTGTATAACATTTAATTTTTCCCTTATAATTTGTGAAACATTCATTTTCATGTTATATATATATACTTGCTTAATATTTCAGGTCGAACTAAAGAAAATAGATGCCAGCCATGTGTTCAATGGGAAACGTTTTCTAACTATATGTCGCATGATTCGTGCAAACCATGCACGGCGTGCGTTACATACAACACAACGTGCACCGTAACACAGGATGCAGAATGCAATTCCATAACGGTGACTAAGGAACAAGACCTACATGCAACAGAAATAAGAAGTACAAACGTGTTTTATTTAGATATCTATTTTATTCGATTGTCAATCAATAATGTTAGATTAATTCATGCTATTTAACAACCAATTACTTTATCATAAGAACTTATTCATACATTAGTATCTTTTATTCTAAATTCCAAGAGGTTTTATTGCCGTTAAGGTAACATATGGTTAACACAATACAATGACAGGTAATACGAAAATACAAAAAATAGTAAATAAAATACAAAAAAGCAATAGCCTAGAAAGCCACAATGAAGGTACTCAATGACTTGTTGTATTGCTGTTAAGGTAACATACGGTTAACACAATACAATGACAGGTAATACGAAATGAAACAACAGATACATATGAGAAGATCATATAAATCATTTCATAACATTAAATCATGACTTAAATACACACATTCATTCACTATATAATAAAAATATGCATTAAGCCCATGTTCCATCGACATCGCATCCTTGTTTTATTGTATACGTTTATATTTTACATATTACGTAAGATCGTTTTATATATTGTTCATACATACACATTTGTATGACTAAAGATCAAACTGCATGTTCATTTAAAGGCAATATGTATGTTTATGATATCGTCTGATAAGGATTTTCAAAGAGTAAACATAAACAAATAATATATACAGCATGACAATTACAAGAATACACTGCATATGTATTACAGATGCGTATATATTATAATTACATATATTATATGGCAAAAACATACATAAAGAATATATACAGGATTTCAAACAAGATACAATTCACGAAGGTTTGTGGAGTACGTAATTGGTATTGTTTTTTATTCGAATGCGAAATCGAGGAACTGTATTTTCCATATACTATGCACCAATGATTAAATACTTTTATTATAATATTTTCATTTTACCCCCAGACAATGGATGGTCAGAAGAAAATGGTCTTGCTATCAGCTTGTTTTCCTTCTTCATTGCGTTGATTGGCATAGTACTTGCAGTGATGTATTGTCGAAGACACGAACGGCTCTGTTTGTAAGTTTTTAACAATAATACATAGACATTATTTAACAGTTGGCCTATTTTGTAAGGATATAATTGACGACAGATCTGGAGTAACTAATGTATTATCCTATATTAGAAATGCAGGCATTATTTGGTATTTTGTATGTATTACTTAGTAGCAAAATACTGAAAGGTACTTAAGACTGCAACAGTTTCAAACCAACGCCATTTCATTTCACAACTCTATCAAATCAACTCCTTCGCCCAGCTAACCTTCAATGTTGTTTTATATTTCACAAAAAGTTCGAGAAATATGATTTTAATAATCTTGGAAAATAATGACCAATGTTATTTCTGGAGATATAAATTAAGTAAAGAAAATAAATATAGGTTAATACAAATAACAGTAAATACCGAAAAGAGGTCCATCCCTTGCAAGAAACAAACATAAACTTGCGAAAAATAGCAAACTTGGTTTTATTGATTCTGTTTATGAGAGGTAATTTAAATATAGCACTTCTAATGCCCACTGGCACCGGCTAAAGCCCTATTCTGTTTTAAAGCCACAAAGACAAGTCAGCAGCTGTATACTATTTGTATTTTCCATTTTAGTTTCATCATGAAAGGAAGTAGTACGGCGAGGAAGGGAGGCGGCGGTTCAGATTCGGGACAAGCGTTAACCTTACTTCCAACCACTTTGAACATGACAAGCGAAACCCCAGTTACGGTAGACGAATCTATTTCTTCTGCAAACGGTCACATAATATCTTCAATTCGGAGCACAGATATGGCGAATGGGGATTTGGACGGCATGGCATGATCTGAAACATCGTGTTGGATTTAAACAACTTGTGAGATAGAAATGTGATGAAAACTTGACATATGAATTGAGATTTGCCGAGGATGTTACTGAAACTCAGTGTTTATACCTCACCCACCAACAAAAATAATATCCGAAACCACTCGTATATACAAGGATATAATATTGAATGTAATTGAATAGTGAAAAATTGCTCATTGGTTTAAACCCAGACTGATTCGTGGGGCTGTGCTTTGTGGCTCATGGTTTCACACCTCTAGTATCTCCATGAAAGCTCACGGACCTAGGTACTAATAGTAATACAGTAAATTATTCTACATTTTCTCTAGTTTAGGATTTGGTTTACTGGTTTGACTAATGGTTGTTTTATGTTACTTTTACATTATTAGGATGTAGTAGTTAATGTATGACATGTATTGGTGTTTTGTAGTTGCTTAGTGTAGAAGTGGTGTTGGTTGTAGCAAATTTGACTAGTTGAGTGTTGATTGTGGTATGTGTAATTTGTTGTTAATATTGTAGTATGTGAGTTAGATATAAGGGATTTTAGTGTTGTATTGGTTTGGGTATTGTTATTGTAGTTGGGGTTTTGTTGTTGTGTTTATATTATTATTGTAGGAGGATAAGTTGGTTTGAGTGTAGGGGTTTGAGGGGTATGTTAAATTGGTTTTGTTTTGTGTTGTGGTTTAAGGATGGTATGTGGGGTGTGGAGGGGTGGGGTGGTGGTGTGGTGTGTGTGGGGTGGGTTGTGTTTAGATTTGTGGGTTGTATATTGTTGGGATTGTTGGATTATGTTGGGGTTGGTTGTTTGGTGGTAGGATGTGGTAGTTATTTGGTGTGGTGTTGTGTTGTGGGTTGAAGGAGTAGTGTGAGTATTTGTTTTTTTTTGGAGATGGGTTGATATGTGGGGTTGGGGATGGGATGGAGGAGGGTGAGGTGGGGGGTTGTGGGTAGTTGGGGGGGGTGTTGTTTGGGGTTGAGTGGTTTTGTGGGTGTGGGGTTGGTAATGATTTGTGAGTGGGAGGGGATGTTAGGATTGGTTTTGTTGTTGGGGTGGGGGGATGGGATTGAGAATGTTTTTTGGGTTTTGAGAGGTATATGTTGTGGTAGGGGTGGGTGATTGTGGGATGGGTGTGGGGGGTGTGGTTTAGGAGATAGGGGGGTTGTGGGGGGATGAGGGGTATGGGGTGTAAAGGTAGTGGTTGGTTTGGTGAGTGAAATAATTATTTAATTTGTGGGTATTTGTGTGTATAAGGGTGGTTTAAGTAGGTAGTAGTGGTTTTTGTTGGGTAAATGGGGGTGTTGTTTGTTTTATATTGGGTTTATAAGGTTTATGATTTAGATTTTATTGTTGTGTTTGGTTGTGGTTATTAGATGTTGTATGGGGTAGATGGGATGGATAGGGTGGGTATGTTAAAGGGTTGTTTATTGTTATTGAATTTATGTATGGTGTGTGTGTAGGGTTATTGGTATGGGGGGGTGTTGGGGGTGGGGGTTGTGGTTGGGGGGTTGGTGGTGTGTGGTTGTGGGTGGGATTGTTTGTGTTGGTTGGTTTGG